>JAQQZT010000008.1:21292612-21327154 GCA_030068275.1 Clarias platycephalus | reverse complement strand
TGTGTGTGGGAGAGAGAGAGAGAGAGAGAGAGATTAGAGGGATAAATAGCCACATACAGGGGTAGGGACAGACAGACAGATAAACAGGTAAATAGAGCAATTTGTAGTTAGATAAAGGGTTAAATGGAAACAGAAGGATAGATAGATAAGGACAGACAGACACAGATCAAGATGTAATACCGATAGATAGATAGTATAGTATGTATACTGTATAAGGGACAGAGAGAAAGAGAGAGAGAGATGCTGTTCTGTGCTGTTGCTCCTCGTGATTCTCGTGTACAAACACACCATTGTCTGACTGTGTGTTTATGCGTTTCACAATTGTGTGTGTGTGAGGGCTGTGACTCAGCAGCTTCCATTTTTGGAGCAAATTCAGTGTTTAACTTGACATCAATTAATTTACTTACACAGTTTGTCCTTAAACTTTTTTTGCGTAAGTTGAATGTGCGAAATGAATGATTTACTACGTTATTAAGAATCGCATAGTTGTGTGTAGTGTTAACCTTTTAATAAGTCTAACAACAAAACATAAAAACACTCGTTTTGTTGTAATATGTATATATATACTTATAAGGTTTTTAAACTTAATGTTTTGGCGAAACACAGATGTTTTTGTCATGTGACCACTTTGGTTTCAAGATGTTGGAACTCGATGCTGTTTTCTGTACTAGGAATTTTTCCACAACCTGCTTTGATGTGCCTTTGGAGTCATTGTCCTGTTGGAACACCAAATTTTTCCCATATTTGAACTGTCTAGCAGATTATTTGAGCTCATGCTGAAACATTCTGTGCTGGTCCTCCTAATTCATGGCAGTAACACAGCCACAGAGCATGATGCCACCACCACCATCATGCTTAACTGAATGGGTACAGTGTTCTGGGGTTACATTTACATTTAGGTCTTTGGAATGTGTTTGGTTTTTTTGGGGCGGGGTAGGGTGGCATGGGTGGATAAATTAACCCAAATATCTAAGAAACAGATAGGTCTTTAGTCATCACTTAAAGACAGTTCACCTCCTCCAAACAGTCCTCTGTTTTTGTTTTTCTGTTTTTTCAGAAATCTTTTGCTTTGGTCAGTGGTCAGCTACAAAGTTCTTTCTTGTATGGCAGCCTTTCAGCCCATGGCGATGTAAAACTCTCGTGACTATAGACAGCAAATTTACTCTCGGCCGGGAGTGACAGTTTGGGTTTTCTTCTCAGTCTTAGCAAAGTGGCTCCACCTCCCAATAACATCTGCGTACATACAGTTGTTTGAATTGAATTGAGTCTGCAGTAGTTTAGAATTGGCTTAAAGAGACGTTCCTGACTTGTGCAAATCTGCAGTCCTCTTTCTCAGATCTGGACAGAACTCCTTGGACTTTAACATTGTACTCTGATGTTCAATCCGTTGAGTGCTAATCAGAATCTCTTTTTATGTTAACACACAGAAGCTACTAACTGTAGTCTGCCATCATCATCATCATCATCAACAGGAAATTGAGAAGCCATGGATTTGGCAAAGTAGAAGACGTTACTGTAGGAATTCTCAGCAGGAATTAATTAATAATCTGAGTGGGCAAATGTATAATTTTTGACTCTTTGTTGATATCAAATTTAATTATTCATTTTACTTTCTCCAAATTTTCGATATTGTACAGTCATTCTTCCCCAGAAAAAGACCAGTTCAAAGAAATCACTGAAAGCCCAATGTTGCCTTGACATTCATGTTCAAGATGAGTGTATGTAAACTTCTGTCTATCTAAACTTCTAAACTGTATATAGAAAATGTGCAGCTAATCCTAAATATTTTAATTGCTTTAAAACTAAAAAGAAGAATAGCTGATGGTTTGAACGCACACACATACAGTATAATTGAATTCCTGACGCTGTCATCATGCTCCGGAAGGTTCGGTAGCCTTCAGGCATGAGTGTGTTAAAGCCGCTTTTCTCGTGACAAGCTTTAGCTTCCAATGACAGCTGCTTTCCTTAGGCTGCCTTCTTCTCTTTCCTCTCTTGCTCTCTCTCTCTCTCTCTCTCTCTTTTTGCTCTCTCTTGTCTTTCTCTGACCACTTTATATCCTAGCTACAACTCACTTTGCTGGAAGACAGAGAGCATTAAGGTGAGAATCAGAGATGCGTCTCTGTTTCTGCTTTATGATCAAGTCTGAACATGGTGTAACAGGAGCTCACACCATCAGACAGATTTTGGGGTGGGGGCATGGTGGATTGGGGACGGATGGACGGATGGACTGATAAAGAGAGAGATAACTGGAGAGATATTCTATAGAGAGATGGACAAAAACATGGATGATTGAAAATGTATGTAGATAAACAGCAACAAAAAGTGTTATCCCTCTAACTCCACAAAAATGTTATAATACCTCCCTTTTGTTATTGTAATTATTACATAATGTCACACATTTATTCGTTTATAGTTATTAGGGATGGAAATCACCAGGGATCACCTGATCCCATATCATCATGATACATCGGTGCTGATACGATTTTTTTTGCGATTTTGTTGTGATTTTTTCTTTTTCTTTTATATTTTGTTACAAATCAAGACAAACTTGCAAAAATACTGCACTGGATTACCACCTCAAATGTACCACCTCTTATGTATATCATAAACATATATCCAGTAAAATCTATTTTAAAAAAATATTTTGGAGTCAGTGTGGCGATAAATAAGTGTCACAATCTCAATATGTAACTGAGTACATTTCCCCCCATCTCCAATGATCTAGCATATCCATAAAATGAACAACCAAGAGACTTGGTTATACAAATTTGCCAGTCAAATTTCATTGTTGTTCTTTTCCCCATATTACATTACATGTTTTGTTTCTTACTGTATGTTGTTGTTTTTTCCTTTCTGTCTGTGACTTTTTCTTCTTTCCATTTGTTCACATTATTTCTTCTATTGTTTATTTTTACATCTCTTTTTCTAAACCCTTTTCTACTTTCTTCTTCCTATCTTACATTCTTCGATTAGACTTTTTGTTTCTTTTGGGGGTTTTTTCCCCCTTGCTTTTTACCTCACATTTTTTCTTTTTCATTCTTCACCTATCTTACATTATTTCTTCAAATCAAACTTTATAACTTTTTATTTTGCTTTCAGCAATCTATTTAAGTTTGTGTGGTAATTAAATTTTTGATAACTTATAAACTTATTTTTATTCAATGTAAACACAAGTGTTTCATTAACATATAAACAAACATCTATAAATTTCAGTGCTAACTTGCAGTAAATTGTTAACATCACTTATAATTCATTAATGCTGAATTTCATAGATATGAAATTAGTAATGAAGTAAATAATTTTACACACAAGTGAATAATTTATTTCTTTAATTTATTTATAATTTATACAAGATCCTGGACTTTATAAGTGAGATTCTAGGACCAATTTAATCTTTAAAGCAATTCAAACAAGAAGAGCACTAGAGCAAACTTAACCATTACCCCAGAAATAGATTCATACCTAGTAAAGTATTTGTGTTACTACTTGTTTGCTACAAATGAATGAAATAAACAATTAATTTTCATCTAAATAAACAGCAATTAATAAAATCATTAATCTACTTTGGTACTTCATTGTTTTTAGTGTTAACTGAGATAATAAATATTTAAATTCTTAGTGTAACTATCTTAGTTGTTGTTTATGTATATATTTTTATTGTGGCCTTTGAAAGTGAGATGTTCACAAAGATTTAAACTGTTAAAGGGAAAATCAGCACTAGAAAGGAAACTCAACTGTGTCATCACACAAATACACTTAAAGCTAGCAAATTTTATTCGCACTACAGATCACACCCTGATTTGAGCAACAAACCACAAGCATGTTTTTGGGACATTAGGTGTAAGATAAAGCAAGATGAATCAGATGAAAAGTGACGAGTGAAAGACACTACAAAGCTGCCAAACCTCTCCAAACTCGCTAAACGTCCCGATCTTTGACCTCTCAGAGCCTCGGCTTATTAAGAAAATAGAGCTTGAGGGCTTAGAAAGTTGTGATCAATTTTTAGAATTACAAAGCATCAAATATAGATACCATAATGTTGTTTAATTCTCTAATCTGATTGGTCAAAAGGTGTTTCGTTTCAGCAGCTCTGAGAGCAGATCTGTTATTTCTCTAGTAACAATTTATAAAGAGGAAAAAAATCTTTATTTACTAATTTATTTAGATTTAAAATCTATGACATTCTGTAATAATGAACTATAAGTAATGTTAACACATATTAATAGATGTGCATTTAGATGTTATTAAAATAAACCTGCATTTTTTTTTAAGTTATCAAAAATAAAAATACCACATGAACTTACTAAACTTTCCTGGTGTAAGTATTTAAACTGGCCTTTTTGTTTGTTTTCCTTTCTTCAGTTTTGTATGTGAGTTTCACAACTTATAATGACCTCAAACTTGTTCATTAACTTCTTGTTCATATTTACCATTGTTGAAAAATGTCACTGTGGAAAATTTACAGCAAGTGTTGATTGCTTTATCATCGTTAATATTCAATTAATGTTAGAGTTAACAGTATCAGTAAAGGTAACCTTACTGATCAGTGAGTCAGGGTTTGTTCATGTTAACTAATCTGTTAAATAATGTCAGTTAAAAGCATTAATACAGAATTATAGGGTTAACTGTTCTATGTTATTATAAAACAGATTTTTTTTCTGCCATGTGTAAAACATTCATGAGCGAATGGTTTCATGAAACAAGAACAACGTGAAACTCATATGCACGCATGTATACACACACAATGCACAAATTGAATTTTTCCTGATGAAATTTGAAACCTGAGTGTGTGCGTGTGTGTTAGTTACGGGGGAAAGTTGATGGAATGCCCCTTTGGCACTTGAGGACCCATTAAAGAGGCGTCCAAAGTCTTGCCTGCCTTTATTTACACAATTTAACAGAGGAAGCGCATAGGAACATGTTAATTAGCTTTATAATAATACACACAGCGAGAAAGAAAGAAAGAAAAACATTTGAAGAGGAAAGTAAAAAGAGAAACGTAGGAAGGAAAATTGAAAAGGATAGAAGGAGTTTGAAAATAAATAAACAGTATAAATAAAAGAACGGATGTGGTTAAAAGAAATAATTTGGGATGGCAAAGAAGGGAGTGATACATTTGAAAGAGAAAGGAAGGAAAGTGAAAAGAAAGTTATTTGAAAAGAAAATAGAGTAATGATTGGAAAAACAATAAAAAAGAATAGAGGCAAATGTTGGGAATAAAAAATAAATAAAAAAACAAGAATGGTCAAAATATCATAATGGAAAGAAAGAAATCAGAAAGAGGGGGGGGAAAGGAAAACAAAATTATAAGAAAATGAAAGGGTAGAAAAAAATTAAAATTAAAGAATGGATGGGGCTGAAATAGATCATATCAGATGGCAAAGATGGACATAAAAAGGTGACAAAGTGTAAAACATATCTATTAAACCTTTCACATATAATTAATCTATTCTCTTCATCTCAAACCATCCTGGGGGAAGTTAATAGTGTAAGGAGGCTGCAGGGCTGTAATTGACAGCCGGGATTACTCTTACTGTAACTCATCATCTGCCGTATTGATCATTAAGGAGAGACACACGCAGAAAGCAAGAGTGTGTGTGTGTGTGTGTGTGTGTGTGTGTGTGTGTGTGTGTGTGTGTGTGTGTGTGTGTCCGTGTGTGGGGGTGTTGTTGTTTTTTTTTATCACTGTGGTCGGATGTGCAGTAATTAAATGCAGTGAAGAGGCTAATGAGCCCCATGCAGGAACCACCTCAGTGTGTTTGTGATCATTTGGATATTATGAGAGGATCATCAGCGCCAGAAACTTTATTAAAGGAACTTTATTAAAAGAGAGGAAAAGATATAGTGTGGAAAGAAGGAAAAGATGAAATAAGGGGGAAAGGAAAGATGAAAAGAAGGAACAGAAACAAAATTTAATAAAAGGGAAGGAAATTAAGAAAGAAAAAGAAAAGAACGAGCAAAAAAGAAAATTAAATGAAAGAGAAGGAAAAAGATTAAAAGATTAAAGGGAAGCAAAGGAAGAAAAAGAAAGAAAGAAAACAAGGAATGGAAAGGAAATTAAAGAAAATGGAGAGAAAGAAAATGAAAGAAAGAAAGTAAAGAAGAGAGAAAATGTAAAATATAAAGAAAGAAAGTAAAAAAAAGAAAAGTCTAAAGCAAAAAAAATCAATAATGTCAGATGGAAAGAAACAAATTTTAGGTAAAAAAAAGTATATAATTAAAAATATGAATAAAAAAAGAAATACATTAAGCAAATGCATCGTAGAGAGAAAGAAAGGGGAAGAAACATTGGAAGAAAAAATTAAAAGTATAAATAAAAGAATGGAAATAAGATGGGAAAGAAGGAAACAAGAAAACGTTGAAAGAAAAACATTCGAACAGATGAAAAAATTAAAGAAATCAAAAATAAATAAAAGGCATAATTAATGTAAGATAGGAAGAAAATTAAAGGGAAAAATGTTAGGCAAGGAATAAAAAGAAATGCATTTTGATTGAAGGAAAGAATGCAAGATGTAAAAGAAGCGAATATGAAAAAGCACAAGTATAAAAAGAAAGAAAGAGAACAAACCCAAAGAATATATCTTCCTTTTTGAAGGAATGTAGCTAATGTTTGCAGATCAAAGTGGCTAGCTAATTTAGCTTAAGATTTTTTTTTTTTTTTTACTAACTTGGAGCAGAACTGTAAATTACAAGCCAACGTAACCATGTAATTAGCTAAAAGCTAATGAGAGCACATTAACTAGCCAACATTGCTAATCCTGAGGTAACATGCACAAGCTAATGGCAGTAACTCGTCATTTTTACAGAGATATCGATATTTTGACATCTCGGAGCAAAGTTCACATTAGGTTTCGTAGGACATTTTGATTGTAGCTGCATGGTTTAGAGGAAATCACTACATCACTGTTAGACAGCGATGCATGGAGAAGAAATAGACAAGAGAAGGATATGGCGGCTCTGTGGCCTCATGCTGCACTGTGGTGAATCTGCTAATGCAAATATTTGTGGTATAGTTACCTATTAGATTGTACTTATGTGATGCAAAGTCAGTATGTTTAGTTATATAAATAAAATGCTTGACTGTGTGTGTGTGTGTGTGTGTGTGTTGGGACAGTTGGAAATGGAAGCAGCTATAATTCAGCAGGAGTGCAGGGGGCCCTCGGTGAGGGTAGAGTTGTGTGCGTGCGTGTGTATGTGTGTATAGGTGTAATTCCTTCACGTTCACAAACAGAATGCTTTTTCCCAGGCCATGTTTGAGACAAGGTTTTGTTTTTTTTTCCAGTGCACATGGGAAATACACATACATGCACACAAAGAATACATAATCAAGTGTATGTGTGCAGGATGTTTTTTTGATTAAAAGTTGATTAAAAGTTGTGTAGCCCTATACTATACTGTGTGAATGCGCATGCGTGAGCTTGTGTGTGCGTGCACCGTTAAGTCCGTATAAACACGTGAAACTAACTGAAATGCAGGAGACATGTTTATTTGCACGAGTGTTTGTGTACACACTGGTTGCATGGAAACGACATGAACTCAAGGTACTGTTATTCAGATCTCTCTCTCTCTCTCTCTTACTCACACACACATACACGTACATGCACAGTTCTTCTAGCTTTGATTGCCTTTGTATTCATTCTGACATATGACTTAATCTGCTGATTGATGGGTGCCTCATACAAGCAATTATACAGCCTCGCTGTTTACACACCACATAAACACGCACACGCACACACTCTAACACACACAAGACTAAAGTGGAAAAGAAAATCTCCCAAAATGTGTACAGCACCTGTGATACTTTAGGATTTGGTTTTATAATAAATGTTTACTACATATCTTTGGTTCACAAGACATGCATACTGCACGCTGTGGAATTATGAACAGTGGTACCTCAGCATACGAATTTAATCCGTTCCGGAGGCGAAATTTCATATTGCGAAATTTCATATTGCAAAACACATTTTCCCATAGGAAATAATGTAAAGGAAGATAATGCAGAAAAACCCCAAAAATATTACCAATATTACCGATTTCTAACACTACAATCATATTTTTTGCATATAACAACAATCAAAACATTTAGAAAAGTAAATTATGTAAAATATTAAATAAATGGACATTAAACCTCACTTAACTTAAATTTATTATTCTGATTGGCACCGGCTGCTTTAAATACAAAACTGAAAGCGGCTCGCTTTTCTTCTTGCTACTGGCCTTGCTTCTTGCACAAAAAAAAAAAAAAAAAACCTAAAACACGTAAACTTGCTTTGTTTGGCTTTCCACTGACACAAACTAATTTTTAATGGCTCCCTGTATTGTCCACAACTTATGCGCAAGCTGGCGTTTGGTTCGGCTCACTTTGTTCGCTCATATGGCAAAATTTTTTATATTTTTTATATATTTTATATTTTATAAAAAGCCGACGTTTTATATGCCGAGGTACCTCTGTAAGTACTTTTTTTTTTAATAAATAAGGACAAGATTTATGCATAACCTAAGTCTGCATTACAAAGTTTCCAAAAGTGCACAATATGTGGCTTTAAGTATAAAATATACAGTTAATGTTATTATAGGTTTTATGTATAAAATCAGTTTTTAGGTGTAAAATAGTTGTATACTACCAGTTTAAGGTGTATAATCAGTTTATACATATATGTAAATACTACAGGTTTTAGGTATAAAATTGTTGTATATTACCTGTTTTAGGTATAAAATCATGAATACTACCTGTTTCAAACAATTTAAGTCAATTTACTATAACCTACAAGATTTAGGTATAAAAAATATAATATATTTTAGGAATAAAATCAATGTATACTGTAGGTTTTGGATGTAAAATCTGCATATCCCTCAGGTTTTAGATATGAAAACCATATACTATAGCTTTTAGGTATAGTATATTATTCATTTTAAGTATACAGTTGGTCTATACTAAAGTTTTAGGTATGCAATTGTCACATACAGTTTTAAAAATAAAATCAATGTATAATAATAATAATAATAATAATAATAATAATAATAATAATAATAATAATAATGCATTTTATTTATATAGGCACCTTTCTAGTCACCCAAGGTCACCAATGTATTAGTTATAGGTGATAAAATATGTTAGTTTTAGCTGTTAAAATCAGTGTATGTTACATGGATAAAATTGGTGTTTTGGTTATAAGATAATATGCTACAATTTTTCGGTTTAAAATCAGTGCATAAAGTTTTTTGGTATAAAAGCACTGTGTAGTACAGGGTTTAGGAATTAGTGTTTACTACAGGTTTTGGGTATAAATTCAACATGTATAACAGGTTTTAGTTATAAAATTGTTGTACGTTACAGGTTTCATGTATAAAATTAGCAGGTTTTAGGCATAAAATCAAGTCAATGTATACTGTGAGTTTTATGTGTAAAATTAGTGTATACTCCAGGGGTTTGTTATCCAAATGATATATGCTGCAAGTTTTAGGTATAAAATGAGCATAGACTACAGGTTATACATATAAATCAATGTATCCAAGGGCTAGATTATATTACAGATATATACCAAATGTATAAAATATGCTATAGTTCAAATGTATAAAAGCAATGTATAATACAGGTTTTTGATAATGTGTATGTATACTATAGATTCTAGTTATAAAATGTGTTTGCTACCATTTTAGTTATAAAAATCAATGCACATTACAGAATTTGTCAACAAAATCAAAGTATTCTGCAAGATTTATGTATAAAACCAGTGTATACTACAAGTTGTAAGTATACTATTAGTGTATATAACAGGTTGTAGATAAGAAAATAGCATATACTACAGGTTATAGTTAGAAAATTGCTGCAGTTTTTTGTTATAAAATAGTTACTGATAGTGATTTCTTCATAGTGTAGATGTAAAATATATGCATACTCCAGGGTTTAGCTATAAAAACTTGGTTAATTCAGTTTTTCTTTTCTTCAGTGGTTGCTACAGGCATTTTTACACACTACAAGCTTCAGTTGTTGAATTTTCTGGACCTTACTGTTTTTGTTTTTTGCCGGGGTTTTTTTTTTTTTTTTTTAGAGAAGGAGAAAGAGAGAGAGAGGAAGGAAACAACAAAAACCCACATCTGTAGAACACCTGTGGTATTGGAGTGGTGTTTAATTCTGCGCTGTGATTGGTCGGGTGCAGAGTTAGCATTTTTAGTTAATAGATTGTTTATAGTTGCTCTGATAAGCTGTAAACAAACCCAAAGAAATGTTCACTCAGCCTTAGATTAGTCTCCGGACAGTTCTTAGAACACACACACACACACACACACACACACACACACACACATACACACACACACACATTGCATTAGAGAAGAGTGTGTTATATTCACTTCGTGATATGTAGTTTTGCCAAACCTGTTGGAAGTGAGACACTCATGCAGTAAGGGTGTTTAATTTTAATAAATGTTTATTGAAAATTACGAAAAAGACAGAGAATGGATTGGAGAGAGTCTAATGGAGAAGGTCAGCCAAGTGGGGATAGAGATTGAGTGAGTGATAAAAAAGGGAAAGCTTGACGGAGTGGAGGTGACAAGAACAGAGTATAAAGAAAGGGAGTGAAAGACAACAAGGGAGGGGGGAAAGGGAGTAACAGGAAGAAAAGGAGAGAGATTGAAGGACAAGGGAATGATGCAGGAATGAAAACCATGCATAATGGAGCTGGTAGAGAAATGTGATAAAGTAAGTTGGGGTGTTCGAGCTTTAACGATGATGCTGATTGAATAATGGATTGATGGACAAAATGAGAATGGAAGATGGAGGGAGAGAAGGAGGAGAGGAAGAAGTGAGTGAAAGGCATACTTATATCAAGTACACACTACAGGATTTAGATGTTTACATGGCCATGGCCCTGAGGGAATTTATCACTATAGAGGTCGTTCTCTTTAACTCTATCTCTCTCTTTTTTGCTATCTATTTGTCTGTCTGTCTACCTAGCTATCTGGCTGGGTCTGTGTATTTTCCATCAGTCAAACAAGCAATTGATAAAAATAGCACTTATAGTCTATAAGGAGGCATAATGATTCTGAAACTTGGGTTCCGGATGTCAATCATCCAAGATGGCCATCCTGTGTCAAGGCAGCATTCAGTCGCGCTGTGAGTTTTGTTCATGTTTATACACATCATGTTGCTGTGACATGCATTTAAGAACAAAAAGTGAGCAGGTTTTGAAGCAAATGTCTGAGAAATTTTTTTTATTTGTTTACATCAGTTGTCCACCATACAAGACCCAATAAATATACAGCTGTAAATATTACTCATACTCATGCACAGCTCGGACCAAATAAGAAAGCCAACTAGATCATTGCTACTTGATGTGACGGAGATACACAAGTATACCAGAGTACCAGTGAGAATTATGTGAATGGTCTCTTAGTGGAGGAGGGCGCAATCAATCCTGGCATGTTCTAAATCAATCGAGAAAAGGCTGCAAAAGCAGGCTTAGTCTGAAACCTGGCCTATTACAAGCGTGTGCAATCGTCTCAAAACGTTACGAGCACAAATTAGTCATGTGCAATCCAAGCCAGTGTGTGTGCATATTTCTCTAACGTGTGTGCATGCATATTTAAAAAAAAAACGTTGTGAGCATTTGTCTCAAACCTCTGCTCAGCATGCACTCATCATCAAGCGGGAAGAGCGCGTGATGTCTCCACTCTCCACCATAGACATCCATGCCTAGACACCACATAATGCCACATGTATAGCCCAGTTTGAGCTGTTGCACTTGCACCAACACCCTGTTGAATGGCCTTGAACGCGAAGGCTGCATTCCATTTCATTTCCTAGAATCATAGCGACACAAACACATTTGCACGCACACATGCACACTAGTTCTCTCTCTCTCTGTCTCTCATTTTATAATTCTCCTGTGATTATGCAATCAGGCCTGCCGTGTTGGCTTTGACCTCAGGGAACTCCACTCACACACACACACACACAAACACACACCACGCTTCAGGCATGAGTCATATCCGAAAACGAGTGGAGCAAGGGAAAAAGAGAAAACACACTGATGAACTCCAGGCAGCCTTGCTAGCCCATTCCTCTCTTACTCTTTCCTTCGCTCCCTCTCCTTCGCTCTCTTGCATAATCTCGTGGGTCTCACTGGTTCACAGGAAGCGATCTGTCTCTTTTCTGACAGAAAGAAAAAAAGAAGTGAGTGAGTAAAACAAGAGAAAACAAGTTAGGGAGAGATCAAACCTGCACATGCACGTGACGTTGTGTGGGCTATGGATTTCAGGAATTAAATAAAAATGCGCGCTGCAGGATTTAGGTATGAGGTGAGTTCTTGCTTGTGGAACAGTAAAAATTCAGGCATTCGGACGAGAACTCAAGAACTCCCAGAAAACGGAGGTGAAGTTGACGCAGTCAGATATTATGTCAAGCACTGCACGTAGGTAGAATACGAGTGTATACGAGGCACCATCATGGTGCAACATGGTGGTAGCATTGCTGCTTGACAGCTCCTGGTTCTGGTTCTGGTTTGTGCAGAGTTTCACATGTTCTACACATGTCCATGTGGGTCTCCTTTTAAAGGGTGCATTGTGCGGTAGGTACATCACACTGAACGTGGTACTCGAGTTTTTGAAAACTAAAAAAGAAAACAAATAAATCAAAATAATACGATCAGATTTAAAGTGCATGCTTCAGGCATCGAGGTGTGAAGTCGGATCCGGTTGTTTCTGGATCGTCCGTGTGAAGGCGGTGGGTCCTGAGGGCACGTTCCCACACAGCGCTCACCTGAAGGGCTGCTTTGGCGTTGTGGGTTTAAAAATAGTCATCTGTAATTACTAGAAATTATTTAGCAGGGAGGAGGGTGAGTGAGTGAGAGAGAGAGCGAGTGTGTGTGTGTGCGTGCACGTTTACCGTGTGCTAATTTGTGGTCAGGGCATTGTGCCATTATGCTGATTGCTGTTGCTTCATTTCTTCAAACTGTTGTGATGCTGGGGATTTCATTCATGCAGTCAGTCATGCATGCTTCCTGATCACAGCATTTGGTCCAACACATACACACGCTCTGTCCGTCAGTGCAACAGGCCGACCCCGTGATGTGGGTGATTCTCAGCATGGTTTGTTGGGATTTTTAATGCGACACCCATAGTTGATTATTTTGCCGTACCAGCATGCCTTCTTGTTGTGTTTTATCAGTTACTGTCTATTTGCTATTCATTTGTCAGATCGTGCTCTAACATTATTCTCTCTGTGTATTTCTTTTTCTCAGATTACCGCGGTTTGTCGTGAAGCCGCACTTTTTGCCCTGCAGGAGGACATTAAAGCTGAACACATTACCGTCAGCCATTTTGAATCTGCCCTGGCAGTCATAAAGCCTCGGGTGCCGGACTCGCTTCTTCAGTTATACGCTGACTACCAGCGGCAGCACGGCTCTGGATCCTTACACTGACATTCCTCCGTGTGTGTGTGTGCATGTGTATTGAGACTAAGTCCTGAGTCAATACCAAATAACTTGAACCTTCATTGTTACCTGGGTGAAGGTACAATATCAATATGCTGATAAAATTTTTTCCTAATACTGACTCAGTGTGTAAACGCCAGACAGATACAGCAGTACAACATAAGCGTGGTCATGTCTCTGTGTCTCCTGCATTTCTGTCCTGTTGGCACGTCCGCATAATCAGGACGTTGGAATAAACGCTCAGAATCTCTTTCGTCCGTCCTCCATTGTTGTGTGAATGTTTGAACAGTGGAGAAGTTCTCCAGCCTCAAATGAGTTACAGCTCCATAAAAGTTTTACTCCGTCACAAATCGGGAGTTTTACAACCGTAACGCGTTTCAGCTTTATTAATTTATTGCAGGCTTAATCCTAGGAGACGACCAAAGTGGCATTCAGGCATTTAGGCAAGCTCTTAAAAAATACTGCGGATGAAAATGAACAAATCGATAAAAAGCACACCGTGGAGTTGAGTGATTTGTCGCTTCTTATAATTATTCATTTATAGCGAAAATACAGTGCAGCATTAGATTTATTAATATCCAATCAGTATCATATTATAAACATAAGGTTGGAAGTTTGCACTTAAATGCATATAAATATGTAACTTTATACAATATTACATTTTCAACCCCCCCCCCCCCCTACACACACCCACAATAAAATCCATCCTTCCATTTATCCATCTATCTATCTAAATGATATTATGATTCTAGTCTGCACTCATTGTTGTCTGAATGCTAGGTGCGAATAGAGAGTTAGCAACAGCCTCAGACATCGTTCACACCTCATCATTTGATGTGGATTGGATCCGGACGTAGCCTGATAAGATTATGACCATTTTACATTTGCCGTTCATTGTGTCTCTCCATGATTCTGATTAAGGTGTCATGTGAGAGAAGCGTCAGGTTGTACCACAGTTGATAAAGTTCTCATTTCCAGACATTTTTAGTGCCATTGTAAAACTCTTTTCATCATGTTCGCACCGGGGTTTTGCTCGTCTTGTGCATGTTGGAAAGATTATGAGGACAATGGTTCTTGTGCTCTTAAAATTCTTCTCATGAGAGCCCTTCAGACCAGAAGAGTATAGATTCATTTTTATGAACACAAGCCAATTAATCAAATATTGGCCCTATTATTTTAATGTCAAGAAAATAAATTTGTGTGGGAGCAATAGAGTATTTTAATCGTAAACTTTCAACTGGTCATGGCCACATTTATACACCACCTGGTTTTGTGAGGGACTGATCAAATCATCAAATAACTCCAATAAGACACAAGTAGTCATTTCCATTATTGTACTTTGCTTCACAGATCTTTATTTGTTTAGGCAATTGGATTTAAATAAATTTTTAGTGCAAACTGGGTGCATTCACTTTAGGATTTACTTGGATAAAAAAGGAAGTCTCATTCACATTCAGGGTCTGTGAGTCAATTCTGAGCTCGGGTTACTGTTCCCAGTGATGGTGTTTTCTCTACATATTGTCCCTGTGTCTGTCTGGGTCTTCTTTGGGTTCACTGTGTTCCAGGTAGGTAATGTTACACTGACTAAGATAAATTAGTGGTATCTGTAAATGAATTTGTGACTGGCATCTAGGGTTGCCTTACCAAAATAATAATGATAGATAGATAGATAGATAGATAGATAGAGAGAGAGAGAGAGAGAGAGAGAGAGAGAGATAAAACTCTTCCCAACTGTGCTTGACTGATTGCACTTTGTAACCTAGTAATCCAGTGTAAGTATCTATCCAATGACGGAAACTTAATTTAGTCCCTCTGGATAAGAGCATCTGCCAAATGCCCACATGTAAATGTAAATATGCAAACTCCACGCGCACAGACCTGAGGCGGGAATCGAACCCAGACAACCGACACCTACATTTTTATACGTTCTTAGAATGGGGGCCTTAAATAGGCCTATAAACTTTTACATGTTTAAAAGGTGGTCAGGTTGGCTACAGCAATTTTATCCGCCTCATTTGACTTTATTACACAATAATAATAATAATAATAACAATACAGTTATATTTGTTTAGCACTGGCTACATCCGGGACATTTCCCTCTCAGTTGGAATGACCGTTAAAGTCTCGTTAAAGCGCGAGCATCTGGCTGAGGCAAAAACAAAAAACGCTGTCATTTTTTACATTTCATTTTGTTTATTTTTTAGAAAAATGTTAAAGCATTTACAGTCTCGTACAAATCTCACAGTTTAATGCTTCACAGTTACTGAAGGGAAAGTTGAAACTGCCGCTTGGGAGCCGCCATTTCCATCTGAATAGGGAATAAATTGACTTTGTATTGAACCCCCCCTGTTTTCTCTCTCCTGCCTGGATCCGGAAGTGGCGCATCCGCCGAGCTCCCCGCGCGCGCGGCCCAGAAAACAGAGATGGGCTGGGGGAGGGACGCGCTCTCTCGCGCGCGCGCTCAGGCAAACACACACACACACACACACACACTTTTTTTTAAGGCCGCTCCGGTTCTGGTTTTAACCCATGCAGCTCCAAGCCCAAGAGTACATCCCATAATGTTCACTCAAATATGCATTCGATTCGTTTGATCCACTAAGATTTTTATTCTGCATGACATAATACATAAAAATAGAACCGTAAAAGATATGAAATAACACATTATTCTGTTACAGTCACAATATTATTATGGTTTAGTTTTTTCAAAATAAGTATGATTTGCAGCGTTGGCACGAAACCGGAAGTTCTACTGATAATTGCTTTATGCAAACTTACGCAAAGTGCGTACCAATCACGTGACGGTCGTTTTTAAAACTGCTGTCCTACGTGATCTCTATTTTAATTAAAAATATTATTTACAGAATTTCTCACTGTTTTCTTGTGCCTCTTTCCTTTCATTTTCTCTCATTTCTTTTCAACTTAGCCACATTTCTTCTGCAAATATTAGATTAAGCTCTTGTCATATGATTAAGTGTGTTTTAAGAATACATATGGGGGGGGCGCATATTAAAAAGACTTCTTGTTTTTATAATTATTATTATTTTAACATTAATTTAGGAAGGATTCATCATAAACAATTGTTTTTTATTGATTTAAATAATTGTTTTATTCATGGCTTAAACAGTGGCTCATTATATATTACATTATACATTTATTGTTATTATCAAAATAATATATGAGACATGCTTCTTTAACAGTTAATGAAGGAAAATCTGAACAGTTACTAAATTGTGTAAATAATGTGAATGCTACTAATATATATTACTACAGAGTATATTGCATTTATGTACTCTAGAATATTTTCATTGTTGCCATTGGAAATAAAATTTTCATTACAGCTTGTGGAGCTAATCACAGAAACTTCTAATTTAGATACGTTCATTTATACATGTTAATATAATGGTCTATTTGCTGTTTTGGGCAATGGTTTGTTTAAAACACTCTTGATTTCTGTTGCATTATTTATATATATTTTACTGTTAAGATCCAAAAAAGAAAACACATTTTATACTGAAATAAGTAAATTCCTGCAAATTGAGCAGATAATTTAACATTTCTTTTGCTTTAAAACAGCTATTGAGTTGACTGTAATAGACTGTAACTGTCTGTTAAACAACAGCAACAAAGATCTAGATCCCCAACGTGTCTGGACCGGTGATGAACCCAAAGCCATTGAGAGGACAATAATAATCATAGGGGTCAATCAGCTTGTCTTCCATTCAGACAGAGCGGAAACGACCAGGCTTTATTGCGCCTTTAAAATCAGGTCCACCTTAAAGCAGGCGCTTTTAAGGTCGCGTGTGAACTGTAGGTTATACGTGCAGTTTTGGAAATGTGGACTTCTTTCTGTTGTTGTTGTTGTTTATTTATTGTTATTGTTAAGTGTCTTGTTGTTGTTTTTTACAGTAGTGATGTAAGTATTGATCAGTATATCGTAGGTACAGTATTATATAAATTCTAGTAAAAGTAAAAAAAAAAAAACCTCGTCGTTCAACACTTGTAAGGCGTTCCACCTTAAACGCTTCGCACCACATATTCTGTCCCTCTCTTTCCCTTTTGCTCACTCTGTCTACAGCGCGCGCCCTGCCCCTCCCCATCCGGCCAATGAATGAGGAGCGGATGCGGCGTGTCCGCTCTGATTGGCCAATCACATCTCTCTGCTGGTTCTGTGGGGGCCCCAACGGTAAAGCTCTCATTCATCTCCGCGAGCCTCTGACGACAGAGAGAAAAGAGAGCGCGAGCGAAGTGAGAGGGACAGGCTCGCTTTTCCAACGGCTTTTTTTTTTTTAATGCTGCGCGGAGAAAAAAATCAACAAGAAAAACAATAACTTTATTTTCAGCCCCCGAAAAATAACGAGTGTGGACTTAAAACAGTTTTTCATAACGGATATTACTCGCAGATGTTTTAAACCCAGCACTGTCGGCGTGTGAGGAGGAATTTTGTGTTAATGTTTTTTTTTTTATTGCGAATGATTTCGTCGTTGTCGGGACACAAACGGGGCGCGCTTTTCCCTTCAGCTCGGCGTTACTGGGTGCGCAGCAGCCTCACGCCTGGATTTTAACTTTGTTTTTTCTCTATAATACGGAATAGCCTGAGAAGTTCTGCACCGCCGTGGATGGATATTTAACTCCGGGGTTTGATGAGCCGCGAACGCTGTTCTGAGAGCGGTTTTGGAAGATCGGCTGATGGAGTTAACGTTATGGAGGATCGCGTTTAGGTGCGTATGCTGGAAATCTGCGCAGCCTTCACGCGCACGCTTTCAGCTGAATGGAGAGGGCACGCGCAACGTGCAACTTTTTTTTCCCCCCCTTCTCAATATGATGATGTTTAGGTGCGTGTGAGATTTGGTAGTAAAGCGTGGGTCTCGCGCGACGTAAAGCGTCAAGCGCGCGCAGTTCGCGGGGGGTGTAAGCCTTGTTTATTTAGCGCACTTATTTCCTTTGCAAATCAGAAGTGTGTGAGAGTAAAGCCACTCCGCTCCCAAACACCCCCTCCCCTCCCCCAGCGGGCTGCCTTTCATTCATAAGTTTTGACCCCCTCCGCCACTTCCACTCCTTTTTTACCCCCTGCTTACACCCTTCTTTTTACCCTCTTCTTCCACTTCCCCCCATTTCCGTCCGTTTCATCATCCTTGCACCTTTTTTACCCCCTCAACCTTCTTCACCCCCCACTTCTAATGTTTGCTCTTTGTATTCCTCTTCAAACTACCTCTTCCAACACATTTACCCCCATTTCTTGTTTCTACTTATATTTCTAGCAATTTACTTTTTCATCGGTTTATCCAAGTTTAGTATTCGTTATAAATTCTTTCCTTCACGTCATTCTTGTTTCTGATATATTCACCCCCTGAACCACGTTTCTTTACCCCCCACATTTCTACAACTTTTCCTATCTGTTTACGCTTCATGACGTGCCCCCATTTCCATCTGTTTTTACCTCCTCCTCCCCAGTCTCTCCGGATCATCCCAGGCCCCAGTTTTATTTTGTTCAACCCCCCAGGGGCTATTTCATCTATCTGTCAGACAAAATACTGTGCCAAAACCCAGTACGAGTAACATGGCGACTAGGAACAAAACAAACAAACAAACAAAAAAAATGTGTATTAGACTTGGTTTGCTTCCGACCCAGTTAGGGAGGAAGGAAATGTGGAGGAAATTTGAATGATTATTAATTTCAGATTGCACCACAGGCAGCTAACAACCTTTTGTTTGCACTGCTGTTTTGACTTTTTTTCTTTCCTCCCGTATCCAAAAGCCTGAGTTAATGTCGGTGCATCAACGTCGCAGGCCGTAAACTTTTCTCTACTCTGGTGCTGATCTGCATGTCAATGTCGTCCAGCCATACACATGCAGATCGGGGACGGGGAGAGTTATTGAGCCGCGTCCAACATCTCGTTAATAGTCAACCCAGTCCGACGGCCCCAAAGAGCTCGAGTGTGTCGGATCGGATGTTTCGGAGCTGTTTTAAAGCAAACTTTTTTTTTTCCTTTTTTTTTTTTTTAAGTGCAGCTTTTGCTAGAGGAAGTGAATTTGGAAATGTGAGGGTTTTAAGGACATCTTTCTATCTCGCTCTCTCTCGACCAGCTGCTCTTTATGAGACTGGAAAACCAATTCACACGTTTGTGTATTTGAATACAGCCTGAATACAACCCTCACCTGTCTCTCTTGCCATCCCTCGTTCTTCTTTTACAGCCCTGGTTGTAAAAGATTACTTCCTCTCAGCTTAGGACAATAAAAAGCTGCATGTAGGAGCGGGCAATCCAGCCAGATGATATGACCATCATGGTAAATTGCAGATCACTGTAATATGCTAAGATTACCGAAGCAACTTGCAAATGATCATGCTTTATTTCATTTTAAAAAATAATAATTTTTGCGTATCAGTCATCAGGATGAGCATTTCTTCCTATTTTCTGCCCCCCTCAATGTGTCTAACTTCTTCTTCTAGTTGATTGCCAGTGCAATCTGATATTGATAAGAAAAGGGCATGTTACAAGCTGCATTAGTGTCTAATTATTTAATGATATAGCTTCAATACTCCAAATCCTGACCCTTGAAAGTATTATGTACGGCAATGTTGTTCATCATGATATTGACACTTAGGCATCATATCCTCCATCCCTGTGTTTAGAATCAGTGTGCTTAATGCACTTCCTCTGTGTCTTTCTGACAGGTTCTCCGATGTTCCCGGACTGCACCGCTCCACAGGAAGTTGTTGATTCGGTCAGATGGATCGCGGAGGCCACGTGGGCACCGTTCTCTCTCTGGATCAGATCCGTTCCATACGTTCCAAGAACGAGTACACTGAAGGCCCCGTGACGTCGACGGCACCTCTGCCTGCGACGTCGACGCAGCAGCCGTCTGCGCCGTCGTCGTGGCGCCCGTCGCCGCCTCCCCGGACGCTGAAGCACGAGAGGACTCACGAAGTCATCGTGGTCAACGTTAACAATAACAATTACGGAAGCAGCAGCACCGGCGCTGGGTTCTCAAGTTCCTCGGGAAGCTCTCCTCCTTTTCGCCACGTGGTCAGGACACAGCCCAAATCGCAGACGGCACCTTTGCGGCCTCTGTTCCCTCCCTCGGACACTCTGTTGATGTCGAAGCAGGCGAAATCGAAGGGCGAGTCGTTGCTGTCGTCGTCTTCTTCGTCATCCTCCTCCTCATCTTCGCACCAGCTGATCTGCGAGAGCTGTGGGAAGTGCAAGTGTGCCGAGTGCACTTCACCGCGGCCACTTCCCTCGCGGATGGTCTGCGATGGCCAGTGCGTGTGCTCGGCTGAGAGCGTGCTGGAACATGGCACGTGCATGTGCCTTGTCAAGGGCCTTTTCTACCACTGCTCGAACGAGGGTGGAGACGATGCAGGCGACTCGTGTGCCGATCGGCCGTGCTCTCTGTCACGGCCGCGCTGCCCAGCGCGCTTCCTCTGCATGGCCCTCATGGCACCCGTCTTCCCTTGCCTGCTCTGCTACCCTCCCTGCAAAGGGTGCCTAAAAGTGTGCCAGGTGTGCCACGACCGCCTGCACCGACCCGGGTGTCGCTGCAAGAACTCAAACGCCGTCTATTGCTGGAGAGATGGGCAGGGACACACGCTCACACCGGGCAAGCCAACCTGAGTGGGACAGGACACACAAATAAGACACTAACAAACACGGAGCCGAAAACACAGGCACTAACACACGCAGGATTAAGGGCTTATTATTATTATTTTTTTGGCCCCATTCGGCTTCCACATTCAAGCTAAAACACGCAGAGCCGAACACGTGCTAACACCCATGCAGCAGGGAGTCCAGAATCCATGCTCACACACACACACACATACACACACACACTGAGGTCTGAACGTGTGCCAGGCATGTGTCTGTAATTAGTTATGCAACGTCAGGAAATTCAATCCTGTTATTCTGGATGCTTTGAAACATCATTGGTGCCACCGTGGGTCGAGGACCACCATGTCCTCATCTTTGCCAGCATGGCAGTCCCATAATTCTCTAGTGTGCATTGCATCAATATCAGACACTAGTGCTAAAATGTTGTCATATTGCAATATTAAAGGTGTCAAACGGCACATGCCTAAGAAGCGCCAACGTACAGTGCGCCAAGGACAGACTACGAGTCCCAGGACACACACCAGTCCGGAAGGAAGAGGGTGGACAATGCTATCCTGACTATGCTCTAAATAAGCCCCGCCTTTTTCTTACCGATCTGCTGCTAAGAGGATTGGAGGATGAAAACCGCAAAACCACTCGTTTATTATCTGTCAAATGGCAGTTTTTTGTTTTTTGTTTTTTTGTTTTAACAAAACCAGTGTTGGCCTTAAACTGACTGCGGGTCTGCTCAGCTACTCGATAAAGAGACACAATGAAACATGGAACAGACAGAAGAATACAATATTATACGTAAAGCAAGAGAGACAAATCGTACTGAATCTGTGAAGGACTGTCCGGCCAGCCCATAATACTGTAGCTGTTCCCAGATCGCCGTAGCAACCTGGTATTGTTCCCACACAGAGGGCTTCCCGTGCCTTCCCGCGGGTCGTTTCCATGGAAACGACCCTCCGTCTGGTAGTGCTTCCGGACGGGCAGAAGTTCGAATATATATACACATACACACACTTACACACTCCGTGGCATTCTGACATTATGATGTTTGTTATTTTTTTTTTTGTTTGTTTTCTCTCCCCTTTTCTCATATTTTTGTAAAAAAAAAAAATGTATGTTCATCAGATCCATCAGAGGAATCCTGGCTATTTTTAAAAAAAAAGTTACAAAAAAGAAAATGTCTGTTTAAAAACATTTGTTTTTGTCATTGTAAAAAAATATTTATTAAGTGAAGCTCTATTATTTTATGATATTTATTGCAAAACAAAGACAGTCTTAGATTTACTCGTGTCTGAATATAACAAATATCAATACTGAGAAATTAATGGGTGACTCAAACGTTATGTTAACTTTACTGCAGAAATATATGAATTAACTAATAACATATTGCCTCCTGTCTTTATTGATGTGTGTGAATGTAGCCCCCACCCCCCTCTCTCTGTCTTTTTAACTGCTAGAAATTTCCTAGTTTGTTCTAAGGTATGTTGTGTGTCTTCCTCAAAACTTCAGCACCAACCTCACATACCATCTTGCTCACATTCTCATTTTTTCTTTTTCTGTTCAGCTCACATTAGGCCCCAGTATTTAATTTCCCCCTCAATCACTTATTCTTTCTCAATTTCTTCATCTCACTTTTTTTTTATCCATCTATCTATCTAAGTTTCCATTGAGCCATGTGTGTGTTTTTAAATTAATTAATGAATTTTTTACATCTTATTGGAATCCCAAAGACTGGAATATCAGAGCAGTCCCCACAAGGAAAACTGTATAATAATAATGAATATAATAGTCATCATTATAAATTCAGTTTTTATTAAACACAAAAGAGGCACACTTTACAATTGGTTACTCTGGATAAACTTAAAGCATATGATTTGAATGTAGATCCTTACACAGAAGTTATAGTTAGATAAACGAGTGTGCGGGTGTGTGTGAAAGAGATAGAGAGACAGATCAGGTCCATCTTGAGGCCACCTGTGTGCTGATCATAAACTGTGTTATCATTGCTTGCTTTTATTGCTTAGTTCCTGCTGCTTCAACCTCTGACCCGGAGTCTCTGTCTCTCTCTATCTCTATTCCCAAAAACATAGCCAAAGTTGTGTTTGGCATGGTTTTCTAAACTACCTATGAATCAAAAGTTTAAAAAATAAAATAAAATCAGCATTGGAATCTACATGCTAATCAATAATAATCTAACTTTTTATATTGAGGTATTATATAAAATGACTCATCCAGAAATGAGCAACATCACAACCAACATACTGCCTCAGGGAAAATCAGCTAATCAGCCTGAGACAGAAATTCACCTCAGTTTAACAAAAAACAAACAAAGCATGCCATGTTTACCCTAATGCTAACATTTAAAGTGCCCTTAAAATTTAGGCTAACAGTAACAATTTGCTCTTTAACTCAAGCTAACTTTAACACTATATACCACAGGTTGTTATGGGTCAAAGCTAGCGCTAAGAGTTTTTATGCTAACGGTGGCAATTTATTAAACCAACATTACCTTAAGTCTAGATCATATATTTTTACACTAATGCGGAGAATGTACTTCAGGAGTCAAAGCTGATGGGATTTAGGCTAATGGTAGCTATTTTCTCTTTAAATCAAGCCCACCTAGCTAGAGGTATATGCTAATGCTATCACCTTCCTGTTGTTTTTTTTTTTGTTTGTTTTTTAAACTAGTGTTTGGGATAATGCTAATACTCGTAGTTTACAGTTAGAGAATGCAAACTTGCTCCTGACAGGAAAAATGACTTGTGAATATTGTGCTAATGTACTCAAAAACATGTCGGTGGTGTTTGACTTTAATAAACCCAAATCTTTTGTACAATTTGCAGCTCAATAAAATTAAGCAAACTGCGAGCGGCCATTTTGTGCCTGTGAGGAATCTGTGTTTTACAAGATTGTTTTAGGGACTTAGACAACAGAACAGAGCTGACTCTCTCAAATGGAGCTGTGTGTGTGTGTGTGTGTGTTTTCTCTCCCCGCAGGAATGCACCTTTTGTCGCACTAAAAGCCTTTTGTGTGGATTTGTGGCCCATTTCCTGTCAGAGCTGTGAAGAGCCATTTGGCTTTCACACACACACATACAGACACACACACAGATTTAACCTCTTCACACACCCCATACACACACTCCCAGTTTTGAGTACACATCACTCACATGTGATTTTAGACACACAAAGACAGCTAAATGCTTTACAGATGCATCACACACACACACACACACACAAAGCATACATCTAATCTAATACACTAACACACTAATACAGTTTTACACAGAGTTGTAAAACTCAAAGCACACACAGGTTTTACACTCAGCAGGCGCTTACACGTTTTAAAGTATGCACACACTCACACACAAACACTGTTCATAAATTCCTCAGTTGATCCAGTCAGTGTGCATCAAAAATCCCCAGTGTGTGTGTGTATGTGTTTTTCTTTGTTTTACGCCCACACATTCTCTGTGAACGGAAAGAGAACTTGACTCCGTTTCCTCGAGGTGCTATTTACAGCTCTGACCTCCACACACACACACACACTGGCTGCTGCGTGTACCAGCACGCTCGGAAACAGGGTGAGTCATATAGGAAGCTACACACATACACACACACACACAAGCTCTCTCTTGCTGGCTAACCTGTCTGACCACAAAGAGCACACACACACACACACATACAGTATATACATACTTGCACACACTTTCTCCCAGCTCGGAGTTCTTGAATAACCGAATCTCATTCTTCCCGTTATACTAGTGTGTGTGTGTTTGGCAGTTGCTTGCTTTGGCACACTTTGAAACTATCAACAGTTAAAGTAGTATAAAACAGAGTGAAGAAGCTCAAACAGGATTAATCACAATGTCTACAATACCGTGGAATAATTTTTGATTTTTTTTTTTTTTCTTTCTTTTTTTAAGATCAAGTTCAAATCCCAGGACAACCTAAGGGCCACTGAGCAAGAACCTTAATCCTGCAATGTTTAGCTTGAATTACATACATAACGTTTTACTACATACAACTGTGTATGGTTGTGTATGTGACAAATAATTGTTTTACATTTGAATAACAGGCCAATAATAATAATGTAGAAATGTTGACATTTTGAAATTTGTTTTAATCTAAATATACATTTAAGCCTCTATCATCATTTTAAGCAAAACATTTAAATAATATAAAATTATATGAATATTAAAGTCAATAAATGTTTTTAAGAAATTGTGGCTGTTGTGTTTATCATCTGTTTGATTAGTTATTTTTCTATTTATTTGTTTGCTTAGTTACTTATTTTTGTTTCTTTATTAATCATTTATTTATTTATTAAGTTTGTTGGTTGTTAGCTTGATTATTTATTTTTCAGTCAATTTATGTTTTGTTATTTATTTATTGTTTGTTTGTTAATATTACATTGTCAGTTTTGTTTTTAAATCAGAAAGTCAAAAAGAATATGTGGTTATGAGGAATGTATCAAATAGGCTTTGTTTGTTTGATTGATTGATTTTTCTAATCTTTATTATTTTAAAACAGAAAGTGTGTTCATGGCGATCTGCCAGAATGTGCAAGTGATTCATGTAAAAGAAATCATTACAAACATTATTTACAAGATAAATAAGAACAGATTTATGGCCTAAAGGTGAAGTAAAAACTTAATAAATATATTAAGCTTGGTTATTAAAGAATTGAAATCTGAGTTAGTTTGTTTGCAGGGCAATCCATTTCAGTTTTCAGGTTGTGCGTTCAAATCCCACTTCTGGCTTTTAGCAGCTTAAACTGTCTCCTCTCTGAGCTGTAAGCTCTTAGGATAAATCCTGTCTACCAAAAGTAAATGTAAAGAATGTGTTGTTTTCTGTTCAGGAGCCGAATCATTTATCCGTTGAGTCGCTGGTTGAGTTCCTTTGTGTTGCTGAGTTGAGGACTAAAGGTTCAGGACAAACAGGAAGTGAATGTGGAGGAGGTTCTCTTGGTTCTCTTTCGTAGCCGTACATAGTTGGACAGTTTTTTCCCCCTGAGACTGCAGGAGTGTGTTGCCCTCTTTTTTGTGTGTTTGGTGAAATGTTGAATCTGTTGGCCGTTGAGTCGTGTGTTGGGCCGCTTTGTGTTGGTTTTGGTTGCTGGAACATTTGCTGCTCAGCATACAAAGCGAGGCCGTGTGAGAGGCATTCACAGTTCACTTCGATTCACTGGGTCTCTCTCTCTCTATCTCTCTCTCTCTCTTGCTGAATGAGTTCATCCTGAATAGGCCTCAGCTTCTGTCTTTACCGTGTGTGTGTGTGTGTGTGTGTGTGTGTGTGTGTGTGTGTGTGTGTGTTCTTCTCATTGATTCAGTGATTCCTTTCATCAGTGTGCCCTGATTGATCACAGCCTCTTCTGCAATCTATACAGGAAGTATTTCACAGCTCTACACACATACAAAAGGAAAGATGACTGATGTGGCCTTCAGATAACATCTCGTCAAATTCAATCAGAGAGAAACGTGCACAGTGTGTGTGTCTGTCACAGAGAGAGAGAGAGAGAGAGAGAGAGAGAGAGAGAGAGAGAGAGAGAGCAAACAAAAGCATTTCTTTGGTGTTATCATGGGGCAACACTGTTTTAGACAATGCCCCCCATCTCCCTACCTGGGGCTATTAACCCCAACAAGAGCCACTTCCTGTGCTATTTATACGTAAACGCCATGCTCCAGCCTTGCAGGACAAAGGAAACGATCAATACACCCCCATCCCACATCATACACCAGCTTCTACTTTTACATGCTGACAGAAAGGCTAATTTGATAGAAAGGCACATTTCATCTTTTTTGTGTGTGTGAATTTATCCAAATGTCCAAAGAACAAGCTTACTGTGGAACAGGAGTCAGTCCCATCTGTCAGACAGTAATTCTGTGTGTAATCGATCTTAGAATCTTAGTTAACTAGATGAAATGAGGTGTTTTAGCATTTATTGCAACAGTGTGTTAAACTAGCTATCTGCTATTCTTTAATTATCTTAACCTCTTATCTTAACCCTAGTTGTCCAATTTTCATAATATTAGTTTGTTTAATATTATATTTCATGTAACAGACTGCTAATAACCAAGAGCCCAGTTCATTAGGTGTTTATCTAACCTTTGTGTAACTCTAGCCCGCTAGCTGCATTTCGAACTGTTCGTTAACATATACCAGAAAAGCTCCGCTGTTCGTCACTAGCTTGATTTCTACATTTAATTTCACACTTCTTAGAAATGTTAGCTAACGAGATCCCGTGCGTGTTTAATTAGCATTCCGTTCCTGTGTAAGCTATATTATATTCCTTAATATCTATGAGCCGTTTGCTGAGTAATTATTTAGCCAACACACTTCACAAGAACATCTTATTTTTATTGAAAAGTCTGAAAGGATCATTCCTTTTTGTATCTTTATTTAACAAGCAAACTAATTTAATTGTATGTAACACCCTGTTTATTGGAATCAGCAGATATCTAGGTGTTTGCTTTGCTAGCGTGCTTGAACGACACACCCTTTATATAATGCTAGCTAAATAGCTATGTTAAAAATGTCTTTTTGAACTTATTATAAACTACTGTGGTGTGGTATTTAAAGCCAGTAAAAAAGTGAACTTGGTATGTGATTTGGGGTGTGTCCACAGTGGGCTGATTGATATGACAATTATTATATTTTCAGTTGGGACTGAACCCTAATACCGTATCGCTACAGATCTGTCAATGATTTACTTATTTTTGTCAACTTTAAAATGTTCAAGAAGGCGAGGAATCAAATTAAAACTTGGAAAACTCCTTTATTGTGTGTGTGTGTGTGTGTGTCGGAAGAAGGGGATTTTTTTTTCTCTTTTAAAGATTAGACTATGTATCCACCCAGATGGTTCCTGTCTACTGGTCTTTTTTAGTTCACTTCCTTAACTCCCACCCCATCCCCCTTGCTCTCTCTCTCTCTCTCTCTCTCTCTCTCTTTCCCTCTATCTATATCTCTTTCTCTTTTAAAGGCCTGGAAGTTGTCTTTTATTGCCCAGTTGTTCGGAAGTGACCTAGTGCCCTTGATTAGATAGGGCCGCGTCCTATCGGCCTCAGTCGGTTACAACTGTCTGCCCCTCTCTCTATCTCAGCATGGTTGCTTCTGTGTATGTGTGTGTGAATGTGTGCAGGGAGGATAACAATGGAGGCTTTAGCGTGTCCTGCTTTCTGGTCAAGGGAGGGTGAAAAAGAAAGAGAAAGGGGAAGGGAATTGACAAAGAATGAGGGAGAGAAGAGAAGAAGAAAGGGAGGCCAAAGACAGTGAGAAAGCCGACATACGATATTCGTAGTGCACCACGGAGTGAAAGTGATGTTTGATACAAACAGGAAGTAGGTGTGTGAGCTAGGATTGTAATAAAATGCAAAGCATAAAAATGTGTTTGAAAGTATTTTTTAAGTACGAATCTTTAGTTGGATGTGTATGTATATGTTTTACTATATGCGATGATTTACGTGTGTTTACCGTGCAAAAGGTTATATGAGTACACAATGTGCCAAGGTTTTCAAGGAGCAAAAATGGTTCTGGAAGATTGATGCTAGCTTCTGAAAAAGTTCCAGCTCCAATTCCTAAAGTTTCCTTAAAAGCTTGAAACAAAACCATCAGCAGTCAGGAAAGTGTAAGAACGCAGTATTGATGATTACACTAATCCTCTGCAAGCCTTTTTCATCTCACTGTCTTAGATCTCACCCACTCTCCCCCGAAAAAACCCCACCCCAATCCCAACCCCACTGCCCCAACAGGTGAGTTTTTCAGATGCTAGATAACATCCTGCTATTGACTCTTTATTGATCTGAGCTGTTGCTTTTCAATGGGTCTGTTCTTTAAAAGAGCCCTAAAGCTAATCACAGCCATCGCTCTTTATTACCCTGCAGACCCTAGGGGGAGTGTCTGTATGTGTGTGTGTGTGTGTGTGTGTGTGACTGGGTTTCAGGGAGGGGTGATGGGGCTTCATTTCCTGACGGATCAAACACCTCTACGGGTGGTTAATTTATTGGCCTATTCATTCCGACAGTGCTGATTCGGCATTAAATGGTGTAACAGGATGCTGTGATGGGTTTAGACTCCTGTAGGAATTCCAAAGAGAACGTGTTTCAGGTTTTAGATCTCTTTAGAATTTAGAGTTTGATGACATCTCCAGATGCAGTATATGGTAAATAGGATCCCTGTTTTGACCCACAGTGTACTAACAATCGTGAGGTATTCACAAGTGTGTGGTTTGGGACACGTCTTTAATGGATGGGTTATGGTGTTTATATGGCCAGTAGAGTCAGTAAGAGTGTGTAGTTGTCGAGTAAACATGCCTACTAAAGACTAGTGTCTATGCAGTGTATACAGTAAATAAGATGTGTGGTTTGGGACGCATCCACAGCAACCTAATGATGGTCTTTTGTGTGGTCTATATAATGGAAAGGTTGTGTTTTTTTGGGACATGTCCACACTGGTGTCTGTGTTGGAGATACAGTAAATCAGATATGTGGTTTGAGACATAGTCCAGAGTGGAATAATAATAGCGAAGGAGTTATGCATGCTAGAGTTGACAGGAAGTTTAGGCTAAAGGATGCGTGCTATCTAGAAGAAAAATATTGTTAACATTTTCTCTATTCTTTTGAACAGACGTTCTGTGTGGTGACGATTTACGTGGCTAGCTAATGACGGGACCCTGAGAAGCAGAGCACTGCAATCAGAGCCCAGCTTCAATGGTTTCCTCATCCTACTCTGCACTCATGCACTGTATGTACCTCCACGGAACCACATCGAGAATATTTAGGGCCCTCGGCTGTGTGCAGATGAATGCTTTGCAATGGAGGAGTAGAAGCTAGGGCACTACACACACACACACACACACACACACACACACACACACACACTTTAGTCAAATTTCAGTTTGGCTGCTGAGCACGCTGTCCACGCTTCAGTGGAGCTGAATGGAAAAGTCCGGAGAGCAGGAAGTTTTTGATTAGCGGTTTGCCTGGAGAGAGAAAGAGAGAGAGTCCAAAGTCCTTGGTTGGATCCCCGCCCACTCTCCTTCTGCAGAACGTATTTAAATTTTTGGGTTTCCAAATGAAATGGACATGCTGCAGTCGTCCAAACCGATCCCCTCTCCTCCCCCTTCTTAACCACATCCAGCTCAGCAGGAAAAAACATTAAACGCATTCGGATCAAATGTCTTTAAATTGGACTAGTGATCTCCAATCAACTCATATAAATCATGTTATTTAAGGGAACGGTTTAACTAAAAATGAAACGTATACAATTTCCCTCTTAGGCCGAATGTGGTTACAAAGCACAGGACATGATTGGTGTTTGAAGTTTGCTTCTTCCGCGAGAGACCGCTGTCGCTAACAAGTAAACTTGCCTCAGACCATGCTGTCAAATTGTTTGGTATCTCAAATCGACTTTCTGATGCATATAAACTCATGGTTCAACAATTCTTCAGTTTCACATTTTCCTACCTGTAGTTAGCCTCCTTCTTACATTCTGACATTCTAAAATGGAATAAAAAAACATGAAAATATATGGATTTATCTTATCCTGACATATACAACCTCTTCTTTCAAGTGTATAGATACATTATGAAGACAAATAAAGCTTGGAAGGTTGTAGCGGAGGCAGCACGGTGGCTTAGTATTTAGCACTGTTGCCTTGCACCTCCAGGGTTCGATTCCTGACTCGGGTCTGTGTACATGGAGTTTGCATGTTCTCCCCAGGTACTCCAGTTTTCTCCCACAGTCCAAAGACAGGCAATTGGCTAATTGGTGTTCCCAAATTTCCTGCTGCGTTTGCGTGTGTATGTGTCCTGCGATGGATTGGCACCCCATCCACGGTGTAGCCCGCCTCATGCAAGTCTCCTGGGATTGGCTTCTGACACCCCATGACCCTGTACACAGGATGAAGCAATATAGAGGAGTTTGGTCATGGGTCTGGTGAGTGTACATACCTAAATCAGAGTACGTTGCTTTGCTAATGCTTTGCTAATCTGTGCATTTTCAGCACTGATTAGCTTATTATTTAATTTGTGTTTATCCACATAGCTTTATAAGCATTTTGATCACTACATTAGAAATAAGTTGTGAATACAATAACCAGAGACAAATTACAGGTAAAATGAGTGACTTTACAATAGCTAGTGGGAATGTAAGGCTGATGTACTCGTTATGTACATTTGTAGCTCCAGCGCAAAACAAAATCACTAAGAAACATTTAGGAGTTTTCTTACTTCAAAAAAACTATTTTAGCTTAGCAAGGCTACTCTACTATGTGCTAATTGGAGCAAAATACACTGATCTTTCTGTAGGAAATTTTTTCCTCGCTAATCCTTTTAAATGTGGAGTGTGACGATGTGGATTAGGTAAACGCGTATTCCATGCTGATCAAAGACTTCATTCAAATCCCAGTCGTTAGATACTTTTTTTGGGAATTGCCCATTAACCGCGATGAGTAGGTTTGAGGTTATCCATAGATTTTCAAGAGTTAGGCATTCCACCTACTGAATGTTCATGAATCATCATTCATGGCCTTACAGACTTTTGTACAATGTTTTCACCATTCAAATGTTCCACTTGGCTAAGAATCTTATCAATTTGTATTATGTTTTCATTCACAAGAAATTTCATCACAAGTCAGGTTGAACTTGAATGCCCCGGTATGAATTTGCCAGGAACTTTACCTGAAATAATCTAAAAATCAGCCAATCTAGTACTTAATTAACTAAAGAAACTTATATTTTTTATTTTTATTTTGTGTGATGAAGCTTTAAGACACTCTTGGGTACAAGTTGTGCAATTTTAAAAGGAAATTAGCTACTATGTTTTACTGAGCATCCTGCAGAACCAACCACATTTCTGATTTTTGTTGTAACATTAACACAAATAATAAATAATAATTGTATTATTTGAAAACCCTAAACTACAATGATTGCAGGTAATTGTTGTTGTTTTCCTTCTATCTCTCCGATACAAGAAAGTCATGAACAGCAGTTTTAATTCGTTGTTACTTAATTACATTAAAAAATTGTTCTACAGGAAATACTTTGTACTTATGTCACTTTTCTGTTTGTCTGATAAATTCCCTGTCCTGAACATGGTCTCTAGTTTTGTGTGTATCTTTGTCCTGGCTGTAATTTGGCCTCGTTGGCTCTAAGCCAGACAACACATTCACAACAAAATCGCTGATCTCAGACCTGTGGGCATTTCTAGCTCACAATTATCTTCAATCTTTGCATGCTGATTCCAGATCAGCAGTTCTTTTGTGATTTTTTTTTTTTCTTCTCTAAAAGCCCGAGAGGCAGCAAGTATCAAATGTCCTACTGCAACTGATCCAGGATCAGATTTAGCTATTAGCCTCTAATGGACATGATTATGTGTGAGAAGGAACGCTGATCCTCGATCAGCCGGGAGACACTTTGTGAAAGGTCTGCTCTCAGGTTTCAGCGTGTGAGAGGAGACAGGAAGTGTGTATGTGGTGTTTGTGACCAAGGCTACTCTTATTACTGCCTCTTCCAAAGCAAATGTGCGCTTCTGTTCTTTTCTGTGACGGTGAAGCTTCTTAGCTTTCACAGTGTAGAAAAAAGCTACCATTTTCTTAGTTTTCTTTCCTTTCACAGATTCCAACTGTAAACAAGTACAGAGCACAATACTACTGACAGACACCTTCTGTTTCCTTGATATATTACTTACATTCCAATATTATCACACCCGTGGACATAATTAATGACTACATCATAATGTCATGTATTTATTTTATTTCATTAAGTATACTCCACCCTTTAAAATTATTTACTCTTGAGCATCTTCCACTTAATTATTATAGCGATAATAATAAGTCTGTATTTACATTTACACTGTATAATTAATTATAATTGCTTGCTTATAGGATTAATTGTTCTTTTCCGTAGCATTATCAATGGCTTAATATTTATAGTTATATAATGCAGCTCAAAGTTACACAATGACTCACATTCCTGGTTCCTGTAATAAAATACCCATATAAATATAATAATACTTAGATAATTAAGTCCACAGAAAAATCATTACTCAATGACTGAAGAACAACAGGCAGCCTGAAAATCCTGTTATATTCATTCAGAGTGAATTCATTAAAGGAATGTTAGAGTCTTCAGAGTAATAGTAATTAGATTTACAGAAAGCCAGAGCGTTCAGTTTAAATTGCTGGGAGTTTAATAAATGCGCATCATATGCCAACTCCGATATGTCCTACATTGTGATGTTCAAAAGAACTGTTGCAGGAGATGCCTGGTATAGTTGGACAGGCTGGAAAGCTCTGATCAGATCAAATCCTATAACAAAATACAAGATGAATGCATAAAAATCCACAAAAAACGTGCTTGTTAATAAACAAACAAAAATTCAGCTAATTGAATCTTCAGCTAGTGAGTAGTGTGCAAGCTTAACTGACAGGCTTGTGCATACTTTTTAGCAATAAGAAATGTCATGCTCATACAAGACAGAATAACAGAATACAGTTGTGAGAGTATGAACTCTTTATTTCTCTGCTACTCTAATGTACTTATCCCAGTGTTTCACTAATGCTTGGATACCATCGAGGTAGAAAGTTTTCTCTGTACCCAGACAAACGGTGGCCTCCCAGGAACTTTTTTAATGGTCAAACTATGACACACATAAAAAAATATATATATATCTTCATAGAGTAGTTTGCAATAGCATAATGAACTGGCACTTCCAGGGTTGGGGGTTCAAATCTCACTTCCTGTCTGTGTACATGGAGTTTGCATGTGGGTTTTCCCCTCCTGGTATTCCTGTTTCCTCCTGCAGTCCAAAGTCATGCGGTTTAGATTGACTGGAGTTTCCAAATTGCCTGGAGTGTGAATAAACCATGCATGGTATACTCTGCCTTGTGCTCATAGTTATAATTTTACTAGCTGTATTTTGGTGTTTTTGTTTATTCTACTTTGCAACTTTTGCCATTTAATGGTAAGTGATGATTAATGCTATACAAGAAAATAGGTCTTGGTTGAAAGAATGAATTAGAGTCTCCTGATTCAAAACCAGCCAGCCATAGACATGTAAGGAGTTGACATATGGAAGCTTTTGCGGCACATCAATCTTCTTATCAAAAATCTCATCATTGAGGAGTGTTAATTGTATGAAACATAATAGCTAAGACAAATATATGAGTAAAATGTCATTTAGATATTCACTGTTCAACACCACAAAGCCAGGCGAAAAAAAAATCAGTTCAGTTTATAAGCAAATAATTCTCCCATAGCCATGTTTGAATAATAACAGTCCATTTAAATATGCTGGTTTATTAAAAAATAAGGTTGTATTAAGACTCCTTAATAAATATGCTCAGCAAAAAAAAGAAACGTCCTCTGACTTTCAACTGTTTTTACTTTCAGTATAATGTGTAAATATTTGCATGAACACTAAAAGAGTCAACAACATAAGACATAAACTAAAAATGTTTCACAATGTGTCCCTGAATGAAGGGAGGCTCAAAATCAAAAGTACCAGTCAGT
>JAQQZT010000008.1:21245997-21259230 GCA_030068275.1 Clarias platycephalus | reverse complement strand
GTACAATACTTTAAACAAAACATACTTAAGTAAAAGTAAAATTACAGATTTTAAAAACTACTTTAAAAAGTAGAAGTTCACAAAAAATCTACTCAATTACAGTAATCCGAGTAAATGTAATTCGTTACTTTCCACCTCTGTCCATCTGTATGTGTAGAAGTTCATAACTCAAATGTTCGTAAGTCGGGGACTACCTGTAGTAGGCCAAATCTGTTAATGATTAATTTCAGGTGTTTCAATCAGACCCCTTATCTCAAGTGAAAAATCTTGTGGACAGCCTTCCAAGAAGTGAGGAAGCTGTTATAGCTGCAAAAGAGGGACCAACTCCATATTGAAGTATATGTATTTAGATACAATGTGATTGCAGGTTTGGCAAAATACTTTCGTCCATATAATGTATATTAAGGTTAACTACCTTAGCATTTTATTTGAGCTAAAGCTAAGCTTGCTAGCTTGTGGTACAGTAACTGAGGTGAGTATGACTAACCAACAGCCAGGCTCCATTCCTTTATGCCCATTTGCCCATTTATTTATTAACTTTGGTTTAGGTGGAGTCAGCTCCTGTCAAAGCTCCCACAGTTGAGTTTCGAAACCACTCTTCAGAAAACCTGAGGGTTTGTTAGGTTCTCATACAGTTTATGGGTGTATGCTATTGCATGTTGGTGTCACATGTTATCTCTCATTGCATTGCTTTATTAAATTTTTGGTGTATGAAAAGATTCGTTGGCTTCACATATTAGCTCTTGTTAATAACATCACTGATTATTAACAGTAACCAGAATGTATCTGCTCTAACTCTCTTGGCTGTTTCTCCATGTATTTGTTTGTTTCTTTTTCTCCATCAGATCTGATCATTTGCTTTAATAGCAATGCAAACACAATTACTGGCTTCTATACATATATACCAAAATGTGTCAGAAAACATCAATCACTACATCTTAGGGGTCATTACCTGCAGGACTGCAGTCCAGACGTGAACCCAGCATAGTTTTTCATTGGACCGAACTGAATGCTTAAACGAATATTGCAGCTGAGATGAAAAGTTTTCTAAACACAAACCATTGAATTGTGTATGCATTTCGAGTTCACTGTATTTGGCAGAAATGTGTTAGTTTTTTTTTTTCTTGCGGTTCTACTTTTTTGCCTAATAAAGTGTTGGTTTATATTAGAGCGAGCAAGCGAGGGAGGAATGCACTTCCGTTGAGGTGATTTAAAGGCCCTCAATGACGCATGTCCATGTCTGGAATTCCTGGTCATTCCTAAAGTGCGATGACGCAGCACACAGAGCTACGCACACATTCTCACTAATCCCTCAAATCCTGTAAGCCAACTGAAAGAGAGGTACATATGTATGTACAGACGCAGAATTCTTAGAACCCCATCAATCTTCATCAGTTTAAGAGCAACATTGTCACTGAGGCGGAAGCAGAAGCCACTTTCCTAGATGGGCCAAGGATCACAATCTGGGCCTGATTTTTGCACTCCTGAAATATAAAAACTGGACAATTTTGAAGACTAATTTATGCCTGTGGGGAGCAAAGGTTCGCCCATCTGGTCTTACTCCACAAGACCATAACAGGACTCTCTGAGGACCCTGTTCTGGAGCAAATTTTTGTGCAGCATTACTCATTTCGGTGATGCTTTTAATTGAAGCAACATACAGTTCAGATAAGATACATCTGAGCATCTGAGGGTTAATGATGTGGCAAAAATGGTAGCTTGGCATTGTTGGGACTTGGGCATCATTTGATGCTTTGGAACCATCCAATAATAGTGTGATGCCTTGGCCACTAAGCCACCACTGCTGTAAATATTATTATAATTTTTCTTGAGATTTTTCTCAATTTTCTCCCTAATTTAGTAGCCAATTCCTACACTCCCCCATCGAGGCTATAACCAGGGAGGGCGAAGATCACGTGGTTTCTCTGCGCTATGTGACACCAGCCGACCACATGCTTTTTTTTATTGCTTGCTCACGCACCATTGGGATTGATGTACAGTAACACACTCTGAGGATAGCGCTATCCCCTTCTTCACTTGAGTGAGCTCAAAGACGCCCATGATTGGCTAAAGCCGTGATTGATGTGAGTGCCTTTCATCTCTTCCATTTGAGAGAACTTGACAAATCAACTCTTTGTAGGCTCTCGGCTGGAAGGAGGGGGGGGGGGGATGGGGGATGGGGCTCCAACATCTTCTGCATTTCTTTGTACTTGCAATATGCGGATGATAGGGCGAGCGTGTTACTTCTGCGTCATTCTGGGGCACTACTGCTGTAAGTGATGCCCAATTAACAGAATATTTACAAATGTTGGTTTTTGCCTTTTTGAAATATGTATTCAGAGATTGTTTAAATACAACAAAACGATTCGCATGGCAAAAGGAAATATATACTCCAGAAGATACGAAGATACATGAAACAAAGAATGGAACTGAGGTGGGAAGACTGTCAGATTGAAAATTTCATGGAAGGGACTGAAAGTCTTTTACTGAAGAGAAATGACAAGTAGACTTTATGTAGAAGTGTGGATGCCCTGTCTGTGTCTTCTTCCAAAGGAATTAAGTTTGGCTCACTCTGCTGCTGTCCACCAAACTGCAGTGTCACTTGACCCAGATGATCAGTTTATGGAGAGTTTGCTGCCAAGCATGAAGAAGATAGATGATGAGTTTACCAGGTGATTCTCAGGACATTCTTTTTACCACCAACCTAAGCCCTGATAGATGCTAGTTGGAAATATATGTTCAGGATTTTTTGCATGATGGAATAGGTATATTCCCACGGAATTTGCAAGGACAACATCCACTTATTAGTGTTTTTGAGGGATTCTGAGTGACAAAAGACTGCCCTTAGAATTTCATCATTGCTTCCAGAGCAATCCACAGTCACATTAATCACCATGAAGTAGTCAGCAATCAGAAAGATGGATTATATTCCCTTTTAATTGTGAGATGGTGCTACTAATCAATGGGACTCGAACAATTAGGACAGTACGGCTCAGGAGCAGTCAGCTGGTGTTCCTGTTGCTGTATCAGAAACAGAACCAATGGCTCCTCAAAAGCACTTTTCCACCACTGGAAATGGTATGTTGTATGAGAAAAGATATACTGGGCATATTGTACTGTATTCTGATGTTATTTACTTCATCTATCAGTGGTCATAACGTTATGGCTGATCATTGTACTGTATATTATATACACTGATCAGCCACAACACTCACTGCGGCCAAGTAGATTGAATAACATTGATTAAAACATGTCTTAAAATCTTTTGCTTTTATTAAGCATGTATTCACTGTGGCATCATTTCAATAAGCTTAGACAATGCCACAACATTTATATCAGTCAAGTGTTGAATTACTTTTCCCCATGATCTTGTATTGATGACGTGAGAGTCAGACTGCTGCATAAAGTCTTCTCCAGCACATCCCAAAGGTGCTTAGTGGGGTTAAGGTCTGGGCTTTGTGGTGGCCAATCCATGTGTAAAAATGATGTCTCATGTTCCCTGAACCACTCTTTTACACATTGAGTCTGGAAATTCCTGGCATTATCAACTTGGAATATGCCCGTGCCATCAGGAGAAAAAAAATCCATTGATGGAAAAACCTGGTTGGTTAGTATATTCAGGACATTCAGGCTGACATTTCTGGCACCATACCATCAAACCCCCCAGCCACTGGATGCAGTGCCGGTCCCAAGCCCGGATAAAATGGGAGGGTTGTGTCAGGAAGGGCATCCGACGTAAAACCTGTGCCAAGTTGTTGTGCGGACCAAGTGTCCGCTGTGGCGACCCCTTGCCGGGAGCAGCCGAAAGACCAACAACAACATTGTACTGTATTCTGATGAAATGTAAATTAGACATTAAGCTATTATAAACACATAGCAGTAAAAGTTATTCTAGATTTAGAGCAGTTTTGGGTTTTAATGTTGAAATAAACAGAGAGACATCTCTTGGTCTAAGTGGTCTAAGTGGTCTAAGTAGTCACTTAGGGCCCAAGCCACCATTCCCATAAGAATGCACCAGAGGACCCCTTGTATCTGCAACTTGAGAAGGGAGGGCATAAGTAGGATGTTGTTTAGCACATCCAAAGGTAAATAGATAGTCTTTCACTTCTGGAAATAGGGTTCCTCAAGGGATATTTAAATGGTCAACAGTTATACGTAATAAGGAGATTTTTATTTTTTATACAGGGACTGCGTTTTTATGGATATAATATGCGGTCTGAATGGAAGATTTTTGTTAATCCATACTTGACATTTGCTTCCATTCTGCTTCTTAGTAGCTAAGTGTTTAGTAACTCATCACCTTCTCACTAGGAACCCTAAAGGTTTAACAGGCAGAATCAATTTTACCTTAGACATAGACAATGCTGTCAACTGGGCTGAGGGATTTCTCATGTGGAGGGTCCTTCCGGGTAATCTTTGGCCCTATGATATGGAAAATCATGAAGAATTGTGCCCCTGCAAGAACTTATCCATGGAAACTACTCCAGCTGATGATGCACCTTGACATGCTTCTAGACATGGGGTAAGTATCTCTTCACTTCATAGAACATATTATCCACTTTTTTTTGCTGTTCTTGTAGAGTAAAACTATAGCAAGAGATTTGATATTTGATAGATCCCAATGCTAAATAAATTAAACAAGGGCAATACCTGACAACTTTAGCATTAGCCTTCATTCGACGCTCCACAGTCCCTTCTTTTTATCTGGACCTTGGGTGGGTTGCTGTCTATGTGGTCTTCTTGTGCGACATTAGAGTTCTGCAGTGTCCCCCCACCTACCTGAAACACGCAGACAGGTGCACCGGAGGCTCTAATTTCCAATAGGTGTGAATATGTGTATGTGTGGTGCTCTGTGATGGATGGACATTCTCCACAGTTTCTGAAATAACCTCTGGATCCATGCTTACTGATGGTAAATTATTATTTTCTCTTATTGTTTTATTAATATTACAGAGAATATCCAAATCCCTGGAACCAACTGGAACCAAAAAAGTATTTAGTCAGCCACCCATTGTGCAAGTTCTCCCACTTAAAAAGATGAGAGAGGCCTGTAATTTTCATCATAAGTATACCTCAACTATGAGAGATAAAATAAGAAAAAAGGCCGAAAATCACATTGTAAGATTTTTAAAGAATTTATTTGCAAATTATGGTGGAAAATAAGTATTTTTGCCCCACTGTATCTTTTACTAAAATATAAATGACAAATTGCCTACTTGGATTTTTAGACACTACTATATACACACTATACATTCTTCCCTTCTCTCCTCTAACTGCATGATTTAATTACTTTCCAGGCTTGTAAAGCTCTACTTCACGGACCTTCTGTGGATTAGCCATGCTGGAAATTTGATGCTGGAGAAATAACACGCTCCCAAACACCCGCACTCTTGTGCTGCTCTTCCTGTTTAAAGAAATATCCATGTAGTCAATGCTAACTTATCAAATGTGCGGAAATGTAAGAATATAAGGAAAAAAATGGAATTCAGCTCTGTAGGTGTATATATATAATGACAATTGAATTTATATGATATGACATGATGTGAATTCAGGCTCTAGTTGCAGGTATTTCTTGAATATTGTCAAGTAATAAAATAGAAATAGAAAATTGAAATAGAGTTTGACCATTAGAAGATTTTTTATTCTTATTAATTTGAAAAAAGATCTTGATGAGGGATGTGGAATTTTTTTTAAAGATATGATTCAAATGACACTTATATAGATATTTGAGAGCCAAATCCAAAAATGGACCGATTTATGCCATAAATGTAGTGCAACATATAGCTCTCACCAGCCAATTCATTAGATACACCTGTTCAACTGTTTATTAAAACAAATATCTAATCAGCCAATCATAGTGCACTTAACCATGTAGATATGGTCAAGACAATCTTCTGAAGTACAAACTAAACACCAAAATGGGAAAGAAAGGTGATTTAAGTGACTTAGAATGTGGCATGGTTGTTGGTGCCAGACGGGCTGGTCAGGGTATTTCCGAAACTGCTGATCTACTTTGGGTTTCCCTCACAACTATCTCTAGGGTGTACAGAGAATGGTCTGAAAAAGAGAACATATCCAGTGAGCTGCAGGTTCTCAGGGTGAAAATGAATCACTGATGTCAGAGGCCAGAGGAGAATGGACTAGTTTGAGCTGATAGAATGGCAACAGGCTGATAGAAACTGTTTAAAAAAGACATCTTGTTACAACCGACATGTCTCAATTTTTGCTGTGACATTCGGATGGTAGGGTCAGAATTTGCTGTAAGGAACATGAAAGCATTCCTCCATCCTGCCTTGGATCGATGGTTCAGGCTGCTGCTGTTGGTATAATGATGTGGGGGATATTTTCTTGGCACACTTTAGACCCCTTAGCATCAGCCACAAAATCTCAAACTGGTTTCTTGAACATGACTCATGATGTCTCTGTACTCATATGGCCTCCTCAGTCACATGATCTTAATCCAATAGAGCACCTTCTTTTGTGGAATAGGAGATTCGGATCATGGATATGCAGCCAATTAAAGCGCAACAAACTGCATGACGCTATCATGTCCTTATGAACCAAAACCTCTATCCAGAGTCCAGAGACCATGCGTTATTTTTGTATATGAAGTGAGAAAGGGCTCATTCGTATAACGCACCAAATATCTCTATAATTAATAATAGTCCGTTAGATATGAAGAGCAAAACGTTAAATGTATATGAATGTACACTAATATGAATCCCAAATGGTTCCAGTTTGGGATGTCCAATGCACTACATATGCTCTACTTCGGGTGCTTGCATGCAGAGTCAAGAGATTAATCCCAGATGGTTCTCTATCAGACATGTTGTCCACTATATAGCTTCGAAAACCCACTGTGTGTCTAAAGAATGACAATGTGCACTCTAAGAACATACTAGTGCACTCCATGTGCACTCTGACCCTTTGACCAAGGGTTATTGAAGTAAAGCTTGTCCACGGTCAATTGAGAAAGTAAGGCTTGCTTTGACCTCCAGTCAAACGGTCCGTGTGCGCGAAATGTTCTAGCTCTAAATCAAAAGCTTCTGTAGGCTAAACTACAAAGTGATGTGAGATTTACAGGCTTTGTAAGTGTCAAAAGGGAGAGGGAGAGAGAATGTGCGTGTATGTGTGAGCGTGTGCGTTTATAAGTGTCGCAAGCGTTAATAGCTGCTTTTGGTGTGGTTTACATCTAACGCTTAAATGAAACACGCTTAAAGAGATGAATTCATCGTTAAGGCTGCAAAGACGAAGCACAGCGCGACACTTTTGCATTTGCACTCAAGATGTTTGTAGTTTAGCAGTAGATCACACATATACACGCGCACACACACATATGCATCAAAGATTGTTTGCAGGTTTTACTAATACAAACCTGTACCAAATCGCATCCCTTTGGTGTGATATAGGCCAAATGAACATAATTCAATGTCTAGGATCAATCCACTCTAAACGTGTCCCAAACCACACATCCTATACGCTATAAAGACACAAAGTTCCAGTGTCGGCTCACTTCGGACGTGTCCTCAAACTCCCAACCTATTCATTACTGTATATACTGTAGGTAATACCATGAATAGAACACTATCACAAATTCTTACTATCATCAGCCCACTGTGGTTTTATCCCATTCCCAGTCCCATTCTGGAACATACTGTGGGTCATAAATGTCTCACCAGACATGTATTATATCACATTCCCTATCCACAGAAACTTCATCAATTGAAATGCCTTGTTATCATGATTACTCGTGTCCCAAACCGTAACCATTTTCACTATGTAGTTCTCATAGACATTAGGCATACAGCTTTTCTTTCTATATACCGCATCATTGCAAATACGATAACCTTATGGGTCTGCTGGAGGTGTCCCAAACCATACACCATACTCACCATATAGGATTCTCACTATGATCAACCCATTGTGGTCATATCCCAAACCCAGCCCCAGTCCCTACAGTTTGTCCTTGATGAGCAAGCGATTCCTACCTGGCAATGGTGGCAAGGAAAAACTCCCTGAGATGACAATGGGAAGAAACCTTGGGAGGAACCTAAACAGACTCAACAGAGAACCCATCGTCATATCAGATACCCGGGATTGATCTGTAGTAATACTGAGTCACACCTCCATTATTGGAGGCTCAGGTACAAAACTGTTTGTGGTCATTTCAGTCCTGAACTATTATGTGACTGCAGTCACAGGTTACTAGAGAACAGATGAGATCTCCAGCTAGAAGCAAAGCACTAGGATGAGCCAGACAGGTCTGGAGGCCAGAGGGGGTCTGGATCACAGGCAGAAATTTATTGGAAGGTTATTCCATAATGTTTCATATTCCATAACAATATTAGTATTTTATTAGTTAATTTTATTCACTTCCAATGCAGTGCGGATACAATAGGAGTAATGTGCTCATATCTTCTGGTTCTAGTGAGTTCTAGAGGCTCGGATGTATACTGGAATAACTGGAGCTTGTTTGTGCACCTAGTTAAACATCCAGACAGTAAGGTATTACAATAAACCAACCTAGAGGTGACAAAAGCATGAACACATTCTTTAAACAACAAATATATTCCTCATCTTGCAATGTTTCTAATCACTGTGTCAAGTTTATACACTTGGTCTAGTATGGATGTGTCTCAAACTATACACCGCATTCACCATAACATCCTTCAATGCGCTTCTACGCATTGCATTATGGATATTCTTGTTCTACTATACTAATAATAGACCCTAACCTTATTGCAATGCATTGTGGGCTTGCATGAGACAACAAGCTATTTTCTAGTTTGGGGGGAAAATGGCAGCCTGCCAAAATAGTTCACTTTGTAGTGTACAGGGTTTAGGCACGGAAAAAACACAATGTACAATTTGTCTAATTATATATCTCGACACCGATAAAACCAAACGGTGCATTCCAGCGGGACTAAAGAATGCATGCAGGGAAGAGAGAGTGAATGTGTGTGTGTGTGTGTGTGTGTGTGGCCCGTGATCAAACATGCTTTGATTTGCGCTTACTGAAATCTTAACAAGCATGCCATACTCCTTTAAAGGGGCATTTACAGGAAGAATGCCAAACTTTCAGCAATTGGATGGTAAAGCTGCATACGAGATGAAGTTATGTGCTCGCGGGCAACACACACACTCACACATGTATAGATCGGGATCAAAAGAAGTGCCGAAATGTGTGAAAGAGAGTGAAAGAGAAGAGGCAGGGCTTGGAGTTCTCCTCGTGTATGGCTCGATGTCTGGGAAAGATGAGAGGTTGTTTCATCTCTGTGATGATTGTAACATGTTTTCCTCCTAATATACAAATGTTGTTTTGCTAGTAAGTAACAGACACTTAGTTGTTAGCTTGAATAGCCTCTTTATGAAGTTAAGAAGAATCTCGGGCGGAACATCTCAGTCAAACCTTGAACCAGATGATCACATCAGATTGTACTTCATTCCTAAAAGTTGAAGATTCTATATTTATACAAGTTGCACATCTATGCTATACAAGTCCATGTGTAACTCGTTACTATGAAAACTATAACATATTTGAACGAGTCCATTAGATAAATCTGTGATTTCTATTATAGTGGAAACTTCAGTCAGAGCTTCTGTTGGAGAACATTCATCAACAACCTCTGAGCGATCAGAACTGAGAATCTGAGCACTGTGGAGTGACGAGGTCCAATTTCCTATTTAGACGTCTGTGGAAAGTTCACAGTATGTCCTTAATGTTTGCGTTTCTACTGAAACAAAGACAAAATGCTGAAGATTGTATGGCAGTGACCAGTACAGAAACGGTAATGGAGGAGTTTCTCTTGTTCCTCCAGTTTCGTTTGACACTGCACAAATTTTACTCACCCTCCACACCACCTGTGTATATATGAGTGTGTGTGTGTGTGTGTGTGTCAGTCACTAACCCCTTTGCACAGGTGTTGAATTACATCACCCTAATCAAGCTGAGGTATGCATTTCCTCTCAGAGGTCAAAGGTCTGGGGTCGTTGCAGGGGGAGGCAGATGCGAAAAGGTCAGAGGTCATGATGGATAAATGGCGGTTCTAGGAAGAGCAGGTTTTAAAGGATGAACATAAATTAGATTCCATAAATTCAGCAAATTAAGTTGATTGAAAAAAGTATTCGTTTCAGGCGATGGTAAATAACGGATCTTGGAATATGTAGAATTATATATTATATAACTATATAACAAATATTTCACAGTTCATAAAGCAAACACACAGTGTCTTTCTAAATGTCTTATTGGGATACTCTAAAATATGACTATAGGATCGTAAAAATTCAATCCATGCCCGTAAGACAACTTTAATTGAACAATATACTCATTTAATTTAGCAAATTCTTAAATCAACCCAACTTCAAAAAGATGAAAAATGTTTACTGCTATATGACCACCTTTTGTAAAGCTTGCTGCAGTTATCATCTGAAACATTATTGTACTGTACAGTAAATGATTACAGTAACAATCTGCAACTTATGTCATGTAGATTTCCATGTAGAACAGATAAAAAAAAAAATGTTTCATTCATAAAGAACAAAATTTTTCGAATTTTTATAAGAAAAAAAAAAAATTTATAGAAAAAATCTACAGAAATATACAGTAGGTCTGTACAAGGGATTCTATAGACATGGTTCGGTAATGGCTTAGGATAAAAGTTTTATGCTGGATGTCCTTCCTGACACAACCCTTCCTATTTATATACCATAGCACCAGCACTAAAAGTGTCCCGGCTTGTGCAAACCCTAGTGGCTGGAGTTGGACCCAGGCCACAGCAGTAAAATCATCAGATGCTAACCACTACTCCTCCAGGGAGCACAGAACCCCCCCATCCAGGTCAATGGCATTCAATAATGTGGAATTTTGCTGGTTGTGAAGTACTTTTCTCCACGATCTCCAACTTGTTCATTACAAAATACTCAATCAAGCCAAACTTCTTCCGAACTATTGTCAACTAAAAATCACGTGATAATGAGGAAAATGTAAACAATGCAGCTTGAAAGGAATTAGAATGGGTGTGAACACATTCACTTGAACAAAGAAGTGGCCACAGGCCTCCTTCCAATTAATCTAAACATGTCTGTAGGCAGATCTTATGAGATGCAAATGGAAACTTAAATAGATCAATAATCCTTCATTGACTAAGTAACCTTTATAAAATATTGGCATGGACCAGAAAAGCTCTTGTGTGTTCACACAGCAGTGTAGAGATAAAGGAATTGATGGAATTGATGAATGTTTAGTTTGAAAGAAACTAAACAACATAAAATTTCAGTAGAACATGCATGTCTTCTCTGAAATTTCCTTTAAAACTAAATCAGAATTTTGTAGAAGATCAACATTAATGCAGAGGTTCTATAGAGTCCCATTGCAGGTCAACAGAGTCTACAGAGCCAATCTGTGGATATACACAACATGCACTTTAAACCAAAAGATCCATATAGTTCTATTACAAGACTACAGATTTCTATAAAACTAAGTTAGAATTCAGAAGAACATGTAACATTCCTCAAACCGAAAGATCTTTTTACAGGTTTATACACTTCTACAGCGTAGAACTCTAACTCTAAAGTTAGTGGCATACAGAACATGCACCTGGAACTAAAAGATTTATAGTCTTAATTCAGGTCCGTAAAGATCTGTAGAACTAAGTTAGATTTTTATTATAAGTCAATGAATTTATATAGAACAATAACTTAGAATACAGAAGAACATGTACCTTAAACCAAAAGATCTGTAGCAGGTCTATTGAGTTCTGTAGAACTAAGTTACAATCAAACAATCAAAATAAGTTAAAATCAAACTAAACGATCTCACTGTAGGTTTATAGATTTCTACAGAGCTAAATTAGGATTCCACAGAACATGCACCTCAAGGTAAAAGATCTCAAGAGAGTCTGAATGCAGGTCTATAAAGATTTAATGGACTTAAAATTCTATAGATCAGACACCTGAAACCAAATGATATATAGTCCTACTGCTGGTTTATTATCCAAAGGATATAGGATATAGTCTTAATGCAGGTCTGTAAAGATCTCTAGGACTCCATCGAGTATGCACCTCAAACCAAGACATCTTTGGAATCCTACTGTAGGTCTATAAAGTTCTATAGAAGAAGGTTGGATTCTATAGAAAATGCAAACCAAACTTTCAACAGTGTGTGTGAAAAGTAACTATTCAATATTTAATGGCTGTATAACTTGTAGTATCACCAGCCCATGGTGCACCACCCCATTTTGCTCTTACTCTGCATGCATGGTTAGACCAGCATTTTTCAGGATGTTGGCTGGAACAACACAGACCTCATGAATGGCGTCCAGATCTCTCTCCATGTAATTTTTTTCTGTGGCGCTACGCAAAGGAGGAATTGTACAGGACAAAGCCCAGCACACTGGAAGACTTGGAGGCACAGATTCAGCAGGGTCTTAGAAATATCCCAAATAACTTTCCTCAGGAGTGCATTCCATCCCCAGCCATTGTAGATTAATCTTAATATTTGTTAAATGGTGACCCAATGGATTTGGACCAATTCCAAAAAGCATTTCCTAAATGGTTTAACTCCCCTTTGCTACAGATCACAATAATCCAACGTCCAGATGAAGTAAATAATCACTTTGACGTCCCTAGTCATGTTATTTCAACTACAAAAAAAACAAAAAACTTATTTTATAATAGTTACTTGACTTTCACATGTACAAGAAACACTCTTGTATTTATTGTTTTTGTGTTATGGAACACTTAAACAATGTCACATCGAGGAAAAATAAATAAATAAATAAATAAATAAATATATAATGTTTATATAAAAATAATTTGAGATTGTTCTCCATATCCATTTTACTGATGTTAAGCCTCATTTTAATACATGGCAGAGCAGATATTTGACAGATGCTGTTATAGGGATGGTTGGGAATAGGATAACAAATTACAAATCCCCCCCCCCCCTTTATTTCCTCTTATTACCCTTTAGATTAATATATTGTCTTGCATTGATGAGATGTGTGGACATTCACATGACATGAATGTGTTAAAACATAAAACATAAAAAAATGTGTTTTCCCAGATAATGATTGTTTTATAACTACTTACACATAGTAACATACAAAACTATTTCAAGGTGAAATAGGAAACATTTTATCTCTTAGAAAATTCATTCATTCATTCATTCATTCATTCATTCATTTTCTATACCGCTTTATCCTATATTCAGGGTCGCGGGGACCTGGAGCCTAT
>JAQQZT010000008.1:21185906-21195906 GCA_030068275.1 Clarias platycephalus | reverse complement strand
CATTTCATCACTTGTTCTAGTTTACAGCTCACACTAGTTGTCCCCCATAGCGTCGTGCTATTGTAGGTATGCTATTCAAGCCTGCGATTGAGCTGACCTACATGTGTGTCACCGGGTTCATTCCTGGAGAAAGAATGTGCTATGAAAGCAGATTCGATCCAGAGGAGTGACCTTTCACCTCAGAAGACGCAGTCAGTCTTTTCCTGGATCCATGCCTCGCTGTGGGTGTGAGTCTACAGCGTTTAGTGGGGGTCAGTGATCTCTCGTTTCCTCTTGTAGAAAATCCCTACTTTCAGCTTGATGGTCTGAGCAAGGGAAACATCTGGAATTTGCATCCTACAGTGTCTACAACAACTGTGCTCTGGTGGTGGTGGTGGTGGTGGTAGTGATGGGGGGTCAGAGAAGGGCTTACCAGGATGGATGGGAGTATATAGGGACATACTGGGTAGATGCATTGATAGATGGGATGGATAGGATGGATGAGGGAGATAAGGGGTGAACACATGGGATTACATCTGGGTAGACTGATTTGATTAGGGAATAGATGGGGTGGGGTGGATGTCGGGGCTCCTTGGGTTGGATAGGGGTTTATTAGGATATATTGGGATAAATAGGGATGATGTGATTAATTAGGTATACTAGTACAGGAGCTAAAACCCCAGCCACTAGATCCAGTGAGAGGGTTGCATCAGGAAGTGTATCCGGCGTAAAACCTGTACTAAGCTTGTACGTGCGAAGCGGATGGTCCGCTGTGGCAACCCCTTGCTGGGAGCAGCCGAAAGACCACCACCAACAATAGGAGTTAAAAGTGGTTGGTCATCATGGGTGGATGTAGTTGTTTAGTGTGGGACTAGATCTGAATTCATTATGTATTTTGGGTGCAGATAATTGATTAAGGTTAAGAGAGATTAAGATTCATTTATTTGTGACATGTACTGTACCTTACAGCGTGAATTTCTTTTTCCTAGCATATCCCAGTAAGGAAACTGGGGTCAGAGTGCAGGGTTGGCCTGCACACCCTGGGGCAGGTAGGATTAAGGTCCTTGCTCAAGGGCTCAATACTGGCAACTGGGTTACTGAACCTTCCGATCAGTAACCCAGATCCACCACTGCCCTTAGGTAAGTGATAGATAAGTGCTTGATCAGGGTAGATTAATGGTAGATGGTAAATGGGAGGAATGTGATTGGATCTGGTTGAAGTATATGGGATGGAATTAGGGACCAACAAATATGCAATAGCGCATGTACAGTAATTGAAGTGTCCTTGTACAGAAAATGTAGCCAAATCATTACATCACATATTTACAGAGCCTGCTGATTGTATAACTCATTTTGATTATACTGGGCCTCCTCATGCAGCTCCATATGAGGCTCATGAATGTTTTGCTGTTTTGTGATTTTAACTCCTAAGGTTAACTCCTAATGTTAATTCAGATGGTAAAACCAGCAACATCTTCATCGGGGAGGGGGGGAGGGCATGGCGTGGGTCTCCGTGGACAGCTTCATCACAAAGCTCAAGTGAGCATGGAAAAAAAATGCATATAGGAAGTCTCACAGGAAAGTGCATAAAGGGCATAGGGCATCCTCAAGCAGATTCATCCCATGGCTCATAATCATTCCCTATTTCCATCCACGGATAAGCAGCTCCATTCTGTGTCTCTAAGATGAGCATCTATGTACAGACCTTCATCCCAGGGCTAAGGTGTGCACATACAGTATAGTACCAAACAAATGTTTGGGCACAAATTTGGATTTAGTTTCTAGAGATTTCAAAACTATGAAACAACACAGAGTGGATTATATAATTAAGTAGCCTGGAACAGTTCTTGTAGAAAAGTATTGTCAAGTGCATTTGTCAAGTGCATTTGCAAAACCCATCAAGTACCATGATGAAACTGACTCTCAAAAAACCATGATCAAAACTTACCTCTGCTGCAGAGAAGTTCATTTAGAGTTACCAGCCTGCCTCAGAAATCACCAATTAACAGCACCTCAGATTAGAGCCGTTATGAAGGTTTAAGTAGAGCATAAGTAGCAGACACATCTCAATATCAACTGTTTAAGGAGATTATTGCATATTTTGAAAGCCTTCAGCATTGTTTTACAGTCTAGAAAGACATACAAATCAGGAAAGACCATGAAATTAGAAGGTGTGGCCAAACTTTTGGCTGCATAAGCAGATTGATCTCAGGCACCACTGGGGAGCATGTGCTGGGCGTCCTCAAGCAGCTTCAATCCAGGATGTAAAGGTCACCATACACAGGGTGTTCTTGACCACATCTATCACCTGCTCTGACCATAGGGGTATAATTAAACATAATCATGAAGGGCCTCTTTAAATGTCTTTGTCAGTGACAGACCCAGGGGATTTGAGCTCCATCCTGGACTCGGAGGCTTTGAGCTCTGGGCTGGAGATGCTTCAGCATATACAGGGGCTTCTTGAGCAGACCCTTTTATCCCTAGGCTTATATGTGACCATAATTATAAAGGGCTCCATACTAGTGCTTATAGGTGAACATATACAGGGCCTCTTTATGCAGCTCTATCCCAGAGCTTATAGAGGAGACATGGAAATCAACATTGATCCAGAGGGCATCAAAGAACAGTGTGTACAAGGGGAGTTATTATAAAGGGCCTGGTCAAGCAGCTTTACTGGAGGCTCATGGTAGAATAGCACATATAGGGCCTCTTCATGCAGCTCCATCCTAGGGATCACAAAACAGGTCTTATCATGTAACTCTTCCTAAGGGGTAATAAGAGGGTCTATACAGTACCGTCTTAAGCAATTCATTCTCCGGGAGCAAAGGTGAGCCTCTATACAGGGCCCCTTAAGTGGCTCAGTTCTTAAGGGCTTAGCTTAAGTATCTTGGATTAATATGATAGCTCTTGCAAAAAATCCCTGAACTGCCTCACTGAGGATTGACCTTTACAGAATAATAAAACGCAGAATTCTGCAATTACAAGATCGTTTTATCCAACATATTGTAAATGTATTTTGATCTTGTTGACTTGGGATAACGCTATTGTGTATCTTATATTCCTTTAGAACTTCACATGGCTTAAGAGTGTGTGTGTGTGTGTGTGTGTGTGTGTGTGTGTGTGTGTGTGTGTGTGTGTGTGTGTGTGTGTGTGCTTTATCATGGACACAAATGAGACATTATTCTGGAATCTTAAACGTTTTCACTTCCTACATCAAGTCAGCAAGATTTAATTTGATTTCACCCACAAGAACGGTGTGCACACACACACACACACACGCAAGCACACACACACACACGCACACACACGCATACGCACACACGCACACACACACACGCACACACACACACACACACACACAATCTGTGCATAGGGCTGTGTATTTCCTGGACTCCTGTGGTGAGTGCATGTGTGTTTGTTTGTTTGTTTGTGAGTTTGAAGGTCAGGATGTCCATTAGCAGTTTAATGATCTCAGAAGCCTTTATAGGCACTTTAACTCACTCTGCCCGCAAGGCTTTCACATTCTATTGACAGAGAAAGAAAGACAAGAATGCATGTGTAAGAGAAAGTTTTAGAATGGAAAAAAAAAAAACAGGGGAAGATTACGGATGTGCGAAAATAAAGTTTCTATCTGATTATGAAGAGAGTCGTTTTAAGAACAAGATGTTAACCTTAACTTAGACTCGATTTCACTTCATACCCTATTGGCCTGTTGAATTCTTGATTCTCATTGATGTTTATTGATTATTTATTACCTAATCTACAAGCTAATTTATAACTATAACCTATAAACATTGATGACAGTAAATGTAGCTACAGGATAAATAGCAAGTTTAAATGGGACCTATTATGCAACAATTCTCTTTCTATTTACAGACATTCAACTCGGCTCTGCTTAGGTCTCCTGTTTTCTGGTGGGGTTGTGCCTCAGCAGTACCTCATTTAGATGAACACAGAAACAGCATGTTTGGAAGAGGAGAGAAACAAAAGGAGTTTGAGGTAAAAAAAAAAAAAAAGCAGCATTATTTGACGGTATTTCAGTTGGAGCTTTAACAGACCTTTAAATGAACATGCACATTTTAATGCATTATTGTTGCTATAGTAACAACTCACTCACAGGGACATGTCGTATACGACTAATAATAAGCATCACACTGTAATAATAATTTTTTACATATTTGATGTTACACATTTATCTTAACATGGACTCAAATCTTTTTACACACAATAGTCCACAATGACAAAGTCAAAAACTGGATTTCGGACTGTTTTGCTAATTTAGGAAAAACTAAAGACTAAAATATCCACCTTACATAAATATTCAAACCCATTACTGAGTACTTGGCAAACCATAGCCTCAAGTCTGCTTGCGAATGATGTGGCAAGTTTGGCACACTATTTTTTCTTCTTCTTCATTCTTCTTGACGATTTTCTGGTCTCTCCAGAGATGCTCTGTTGTGTTCGGCTCTGCTGAGTTGTTCTGCAGCCACTTCTGTGTTTTCTTGGCGTTATGCTTTGGGTCATTGTCTTGTTGAAATGTAAATTGTTGGGAAGGTTAGCTTTTTATATTCATGCACCCTTTCCCCCCTACTGACTAGCCTCCCAAGCCACAGGAAACATCACCACATCATGATGCTGCCACTACTGTGTCTGAATTTAGGCATGGTTTTAATAAGATGATGTGCAGTGCCTGATTTCCTGATTCCTTTTCCACCAATGTGAACCAGGTCCTAGTTCATGTCCAGTGCTACAGTAGTGCCGTTTCAATAGCGAACCTCCTAAGAACTGGCTTTGTTTTTCCTCAAGCTAGAGAGTCACGTCATTAGTCACGTCATTAGTCACTCTCCAAGCAAGCACAACAACTACAACAGCGAACATGTCTAGGCAAATCTACTTTGGGATCAAACCATCATCGTCTATTTTTTAAAGATGGCAGCCACAAATTTGGAGTTGCTCGTGATAATCCCACCCCCAACCCCTGACATAAGCTGTTCTTTGTTCTAGCCCAGCAAAGTGTTGGTGCTGCCATGGAACAGGTTTTTCTGTCTGGTGCTTTGAGTGTTTGACAACAAAGAACTGGTTCGAAATTGGGCATCTCCACTAAGGAACTTAAGATCTCGTTTATCCTAGGACCAAGGCTTTCCATCTTGATTACTCAGTTTGGTCTTCGTGTCTGTTTGGTGTTTGTGTTTGAGTCAGTTCTGTCTCATGGGTCTAGAGATAATTCTCTCGACCTCATGGCTATGTTTTCACTCTGACATACATCATTTAATGGTGACACCCTATACAGACAGATGGGTGCCTTTCCTAATTAAGCCCAATGAATTCAATGTGGCACAGATGGACTTCAATCAAGTTGTAGAAGCATCAAGGACCACTGATAAGAGGAGGCTGCACCAGAGCTCACTTTCAAGTGTCATAATAAAGGGATATTTCAGTTTTTATTTTGAATACATTAATAAAAACACTCTAAACTCTGTTTAGAGTTTTTTTTTTCTTTTTCTTTTTACTTTTGTACTGTGGATTTTTTTTTATAGAATAATGAGGAGATAAACAAGGATTTGAATCCATTTTTAGATGAATGTGAAAACTAAGAGAATGTAGAAAACTTGAAAGGAGTCTCTTGTGTCCGTGCCTTGTAACAGTTGGTATGCTTTCCAACAGAATAACAAGCTACAGTCCTTGTCTTTTGTCTTATTAACATCAAGAGAAAGTGAGGGTGTAACTACTATAATAGCTGCTATAACAAAAGCGTTATTTAGGAATCTTGTGTTCGCTTTATGGCGAGAAGTTACAGTACATACTGCAATTTGAGTTACATGCTACAATGTTAGTGTATTTTGAGTTAGAAACCATGTAGCTCTTGGAAGCCATGAGTTTAGGTGAAAATAAAAAAACAAGGAAGTGAAAAATGAAAGAAAAAAAAAAAGAATGAAAGATGTTTTTTTTTCTGGTCCACACAAACGCAGTTCATATTTCATGCTGCAAAGTGAAACTTACAAGAACGAACTGGTTCCTTAGTAACTCTGCACACATCTGACAAAGCTGTGGTGATTTCTCATCAATTTAGGATAATTTTCGATGTTGAAGTTGCTTTGTTCTAACTTCGCCATTGGAAAAGTCTGACAATCGAATAATTTAAAGCGTTTAAGGGTCACGCATGATCTCCGAAATGGAGTTTTAATGGAATTTCTACACAATGCCCTTCAAGCTGAGGTAATGACAGATAGAAATTGTAATACTTAATGCCCTCTGCATGTGGACACACACACACACACATACACACAAATCAAATGGATTTACTACAACGATCACTGGAATAACTGAGCTGCTGCTCACTGGGGTATTATTGGACAGATCAGGTTTTTGGAGGATTGCCATGAAGCACATTAGCCAGCATTTACATTAGATATTAGTCATAGAGACATACGAGCTATAAAAGCCAACAGCTGAACATGATAACTCGATTCATGGTTCATAAAAGTAAAAAAATACACAGTCCCATATTTCTAAAAAGGACTGTAATTATAGAATGCCATGTTATTCAGACGGCACTGAAAAAAAAAAAAAATCCGAAATAGTCAGAATATGCGGCCTGGTATGACCTGAACACATTAAAGCGATGTATAATAGTTGTAAAAACCATCATCAGGGGTGGTATGTACTGGAACATGACGTTAATTATAATGACAACCAACTGAGTGCAGTAAAACCATACAGTCAGGGATAAAACACTTGGAGGTGTGATGATAAAGGAAAATAATCAATGGACGGGTGGTGGAGCAGAGCTTTTTTAATTCATTTTCCACTAATTATTTTCCAATAATATAATGACCAAGAATGGTGTTTAATATTTCTTATACAATAACAACCATATACAGTACTTTACACTTTAAAGTGAAACAGTGGCTCAGCAGTTAGAAGTGTTGCCTCACAGCCTTTGTGTGCATGGAGTTTACATGTTCTCCCAGTTCTTTGTAGGTTTCCTCAGGGTACTCCCTCCGTGGGATATCTTATTTATCCTAGGACCAAGGCTTTCCATCTTGTTTACTCAGTTTGGTCTTTTTGTGTGTTTGGTGTTTTTGTCTTGGCTCAGTTCTGTCTCATGGGTCTAGAGATAATTCTCTCGGCCTCAAGGCTATGTTTTCACTCTGACATACAGTGCACCATTTATGGTGACACCCTATACAGACAGATGGGTGCCTTTCCTAATTAGGTCCAATGAATTCAAATTGGCGAATTCAAATTGGCACAGATGGACTTCAATCAAGTTGCAGAAGCATCAAGGACCACTGATAAGATGTGTTGTTGGTAGGTTTCCTCAGGGTACTCTGTGCTCCTGCATGTACTGTACCATGCCTTAGGCTGTACGTTTCCCGGGATGACAGATGGATTGTTCTATTCATGGTGAGGGACATCCTGTCATTCCTTTTACTGTATTATACTGTAGCAGCTATAAACAGTCTTCTGTTCACCAGCTTTCCCTTATTTACTATTTACAAACTCAGAAGCGATGCATTTTGGCCATCGAGTTGATCGCTCCCATACTTGTTAGTGGCTGTCAACCCACCAAGTGTGCTGAGTTTCTTAAGCATCCTAGAGGTGGCTCTCCATGCTGCTTCACTTAAGTTATGTGCCACTTCTGAGACACATCTTAAAACAACAACCCATCAATCAGGTAGTTCACTATAGATCAAAAAGGTTATTAAATAAAATAAACAAATAAATATCAGGACATATTTACTTTATGATATGATACTATGATACTAGTGTCCGAGTGCACTGGAAAAGGTGGACTCGAACACGGTATGGCGTACTCGGGCATGGATCGAATCAGATTTGGAAGCCAATCGTACATGAATATGGAAATGGAGATGATGTCATCAATGCCATCCTCATCCAGTCTCATTCTCTGACCTGCACAGCATAGCTGATAAAGTAGGAAGGCACACTCAACACTTTTTTTATTCAGCATTACTAATAACACTGCACAACACAGCTTCTTGAACACTGTTTGGTGTACCTTATAGATTTTTGGCTGCTGATCATGAAAATCACACCGAAATTTGCCTGTCTGGTACCGTTTTTTAATTTATGTTAATTAATTTTGTTTCTGTGATAACCCTATCAGCTATGTTTTTTGCACTCTGGGCATTCCCAGGTACAGAATGAGGACAGGTTGGCTTGCAGTTCACTGGTACTGTAGCTTGCAGTCTGGTCATGTCTGGCCTTTTGTACTGTACATGTATGATATTCATTGTGATAATGTAGGCATTATAGTGTGCACATATTGTTTCAAAATAAAGCACTGTCTCAGTAGCTATGCAGAAAGTAAGCTAGAGACTGTAGACTTTGTGAACCTTGTAGACTTTGGTCGTCGTTGTCGCTAAAGCCGCGATACATTCTACTACATTTGCAGAGCATATACACTACTGTACATCTCTTTTAACGAAAGCATATCAACTGTACTTTGGCTGTAAAATTGGTGATCAGGACAAGGAATGAGCACTGAGAGACTTTAGTTTATCAAAAGCAAAACCTGATTTGCTGGGGTCGAGATTGCAGGAATGGTACAGTATTTGCGGTTACCACATACGAAAATTTCAGTTTGTACTTCTTTGCACACGTAGACAATCTCGTCTTCTGTATTGACATCGACGGTTGTGACAATGACCAATGAAATGCAACATGTCACTCAATTCATTTCCTCCGCTCAATTCCTCCCTTCAATTCTCAGTGCCATCAGTCATGAACATGATGAAAGGTTGCATTATAAGGACATTACTACAGTACATTGGAAAAGTGGCAACATCAAGGCAACGGGAATCTGTCAATGCATGCTGACTACTGTTGGACACTGAACCCTGATGCACCGGTCATTGAATGCTAATGAAAATCAGGAGCTAAACACTTTTCATTCTGTTGAACTTTTATGAGAAACATGAATACAATTAAATAAATTATTGCCAATAAACTAATAACTTTGTGATCTATTTTTCTACATGATGCAGCCAAAAGAAAACTGTATTTGTTTTTACACATAAGGTGCTACAATCAGCAAAAACATTTCAGGAACTTTACAAAAAACTTATTGTGCAGTGTAATGAGTGTACCAGCTGGCTAGTGGGGGAGTGGCGAGGTGGAGCTATCGTTCCTGGGCACTGTACAGATTAATGGTACATAATGTGAAAGTCGCCTTGGATAAACTGATTAGATTCAAATACTCAACCATTCAAAAAAAAAAACAACAACAACACAAGTTTAGTCTTTTTAGTCATTTCATTATGAATATTCATACCAGGCCAACTGTAAAGTCAAAGTCCCCAGCAACTGAAACGCTTTTGTTGCAATCAGTTAAAGTAACAGCTTTACTGATGCCTTCCAAAGCAGTGATGCTTGAGACTCCTTCCAAAAATGTTAAACAAGCAACATCTCCTTACAGAAAATCTATCTACTTATGTTTCATAAGTAAGTTGTTACTATAGAAACAATAACTAAAACATGAAATATGAAGTATAGCTATTAATATGCTGTAAACCTGTAATTTTCCATGTGGTTCGACTAACAGCTAGTGTTGATGTGCAAAGCAATGCCGTTTCTGCATCTGTATCTGCATCTGTGTATATTTAGTGCAATATTTGAATCTGTTTCCATATTCAGATTTAAACTGGAAGTTGGTTTTAAGATTTTTTTTTTCAAAGCCCTTGAAAGTCTGTAAATTAAAAAAAAAAATCAGTTTCAAATTCAAATCTTTATTTGTCATGTACACAACCATACTTAGTATAGAAATATAGAAAATGTCAATGTTAAAGTATAAACAAATCTCTATGTTTGGAATTTACAAATTATAACAGTAATTTGCGGAACATCAAATTATTTTTAAAAATTATATTCTTTAGAACATTATTTGTTTGTTACATATAAAGCCTTCACATTGGTAACATGCAGTGGTGTCAAAAGTATTCACATTCATTACTTGAGTAGAAGTATGGATACTAGGGTTTAAAAAGACTTCTTTAGA
>JAQQZT010000008.1:21156475-21173275 GCA_030068275.1 Clarias platycephalus | reverse complement strand
AATTAGTAACACATAATAAATTAGTACTGTAACACATAATAAATTAGTAACACATAATAAATTAGTACTGTAACACAATAAATTAGTAACACATAATAAATTAGTACTGTAACACATAATAAATTAGTAACACATAAAAAATATTGTGTTCACAAAATGAAATGCTACAGAAGAATATTTGTATACCAGAAAAGAAAGCAGTAAATTTTACAAGAAAACACTTTCCAGACAAGAAACAAAACAAAAAACGGAACCTGAAGGTTTTGATTGGAAAACAAGAGCAGGTGCAACAGTTGAAGTCCTCAGAAGAACTGTGGGTGGTTCTGCAGGATGCTTAGTAAAACTAAGTAGCTAATGTTCTTATAAAAACTGCACAAATTGTACCCAAGACTAATTGTACCTCAAAGCGTTGTTTCATTAATTACTGTTTAGGGCTTTTTTAGGCTTTGTATTTTGAAGGCATACCTTAAAATTCTACCTTCAAAATCTTATCATTTACCTTCAAAAGGACCCGATAAGAGACAAAGTGATTCAAGGAGAGCAAACAGCTTCAGCAGTAAAGCAAAGATGTTTATTAAGCACTTTAATATACGTCAGGGAGAAGAAAAAAAAAAAATCGGCTTAATATAATACAAAAGAAAAAAAAGTGAAGTTTAAACGTACATGGTCAAGCTATTTACAATCTCCAATCTGACACTTCTTTCATCGAACCCCGAGGTTGAGATATTACACAAAACAGACAGACAGACATGCAGGGTGGAGGGAACAGAAAACAAAAACCAAGAAGCAACACTGCAGGTCAACAGATGGCTTAACATTTCTGAATACTGTCCAGAATTCCTTTTTAAAAGACGTCTTTCTCTCTCTTAGAATGAAAGGCTCTTGTTTAGACATCCTGTGCTTTCAACTGTCTTTATTCATCTTTTTTATTTATTTATTTATTTATATAAGTTATGTTTTTTTTTTTTTTTTTTGCTATCATCTTTCTTTTATCCTTCAGCTCTCACTGCCAGCAGCGTAAAACGAAGCGCATGACACACATTAACTCGTATAGATTCACTTGCTCTCATGTTAGTGCTTCAACTTTGGCATGACGAGAACACATTTCAGTTGATGCCCTGAAACGAAAAAACGTGAATATTGTATGTTGACAGAGAGAAAAAAAAAAATGTCCAGGCGCTTCGCCATTGTTGTTTATCTTCTGGTTGTTGAGTTTTTCTGTTTCGTCTTGAATCAGCTTTAGCATAAGGACACGATTGTAAGGATAGACGAAACCTAGTTGAAAACTTGCTTATATGTTGGAATTCTCAAACTGAAAATAGAATTCAGCTTTACTGTATTTTCCATACTATAAGACATGCTTATTAGGTTAAAATAAAGTCTATACGCTGCTTCCATTCTTGAAGAACAATAAAAAGACAAAATAAACTTGAAAGTATTCAATCAGCATCTGTGTACAACGTTTATTTCTTTAGGTTCTTTGAGGCTAATGTACTGTAACTAAATGTGCAAGGTCAATCTACCAAACTCAGTGGTTCTCAGCTCCAGTCCTTGAGGGCCACTGTTCCGTATGTTTTAGCGCTTTGTAAGCTCCACACTAAACACTAAAATATGCAAGGCAGTGGTCGTCCAGGAAAAAGTTTGAAAACCACAGATCTATCTCATCCATATATAACAAAACTTGAAGGGATAGTTCAGGGTCTCCCCCCTAAAGTCTGTCTTAAATCAAAATTTAGGTGCATGTACAGTAAGTACATTACTGTAGGTCATTATAAATTTCCCTGATCTGCACAGAGACCAAGAAATTTGCCACCTGGAATGCAAATACAATGTAAGTGATTGGGGCCAAATTCCACATTTAGTGAATTTGTGTATTTAGTACAAATTCGACTTAGTTTCACTAGAACTAGCTGAATTAACGTTGAAAAATACCAACTCAGTCTAGCTCAGTAGGACTACAGAAGCTTCATATACAGTAAGTCTCAGCTGAACTTTGACATGCATTTTTTCCTGGAACGAGGGATGTAGAATTTGGCCCAAATAACTTAATTCGTACTCGCCGTTCAGGTGACAAACTTCACACTCTGTGCAGAGCAGGAACATTTAGAGCAACCAAAACTTACAGTAATGTACGTATGTGGATTTCAATTTTGATTTAAGACAGACTTGGAAAAACCCTAACTATCCAGTTAACAATTAGCATTTGTGCCCTTGTTAAAGTTTTGCCTCTCTCATGTACATTTATGGGAAAGGTAAAACTGAATAAATATTGATGTAGCAGGCATTTCCATTAAAAAAAAACAAAAAACAGGAGTCGGCAAATCAGTTGACTGGGCAAGCATTTTTTCTAAATGTCTTACAGTCTGGAAAATAGTTGAGGGGAACCTACAGTCAAGTTTTGATTACAGAAAACAATTTTGCAAATAGCACCAAATTCTATTAGTGTTTAAATACGACTGTAAATAGTTCAACATAAAAATAAATTGTTAAAAAAAAAAAAATGGTCCCACAGGGACTAAATAAAAATGAGAGGCAGGGTGAGATAAACCCTGCCCATCGGAGCATCTGTAATACTACAATATACATGATGTAGAAAGTTCAAATAATGTAAGCGACAAAGTTAAAAAAGTATCGTAATAGCAAATAAAAACTGCACACAGCACCATGAAATTGCATGACAACTAAAAGTGGCCATTTTTTTCAAAATAAATAGAATTGGGGAGCAAGTTGTATCTGTGATTAAAATGAAATTCATATGAACGGACTAAATGAGTGAATTGCTGATATCAGGAAAAACATGAGTAGGAAACTGATATGGCATGAATTAGATTTTTTTTTCTTCAAAAAAAAAAAAAAGGATATTGATATTCTTGATATTTTCCCTGGTCAGCTGAAACCTTGTTGTCCATTTTACTTGTCTTTATACAGGCAGGAAATGTTAAACAAGCAAAAAATACCATCCCAAAGTCGTGAAAAATGAAGGAAAAAAACTAACAACAAAAAAAAAACATTAACAATAACAAAACACAAAATAATAATAAAAATTAACAATAAAAAACAGGCACCATAGAAATGAAGGGAAAAAAAGGATCATAAGTGATTAGATTTTTTTTCTCATTGCAGAAAAAATGAAAAAGTGCATACATGGCTTATTAAATAGCAATACATTAAATTAAAATGATGGTGTGCATGAATATGAGTAGGCTGTTACATCGGTAGGCACGTAGATATCAAGTTCATATTATTTGCCATATGCTGCAATCAGGATACTTCCCTTGAGTTTCCATCCCCTCCCCCCCACACCCTCTGTTTTCCTCCTTTTTTCATTCTAGTCTAGGTGTTGCACTAAGGACTGAGTAGCAGTGGTTTCTGGGAGCGTGTGTATACATTTCAGGAGGTAAGCGCCGATCTGGGATCAGTTCCTTTCTGGTAATTTGATGTCGTAGTCAACTTTATTAGGACGTACAAAATCTGATTCTAGATCAAGCACTTTCAATCTGAGAATTTTCTCCCCGATGAAAACAGCTGCTTTGGCACATTCTCCATAACATCTGGATGAAGGTTTTAGTTTAAAGATGCCTGAAACGAAATCATTTGAGAGTCAGTATTTGGTTGGAACATATTTTCCTGGCCTAAAATGTACATTTTTTACATGCATAATTCTATTAGTTTTACTTCAATAGCTGCACAGTTGACTAAAGACAAATTACCCTGTAAATTCACACTGGTTCAGAGCCATATACCATCTAAACGCCAAATCGAAGTATTTTTTTTATGATGTGTTTCAAATTTACACTACATTATGTACAGTACAAACATCTTAAATAAAGTACGGTTTCAAGTTTAGGTCAAGTACTTCCACTTACCAGTTATAGTGGCGTCTCTTTCTTGTAGTTGAACCCAGGGTCTGATCCTTCAATCTGCAGTTTCAGAGCTTGTTTAAGGCTTAATTCAGACTCCCCTAACGGGTAGTTGTCGAGAACTTCCTGATGTCCCCTGTTGTGCACAGTTCTGGGTACTGAGACTCTGCCTAAATAGACTTGATTTCCCTGGAGGTGATAGTTAGGGTTGGTCATAATCCCATTTCTCTTCTTCTCAGCACAGCTCTGCTGTTGGATATAATACGGCTCATGTGACTGGCTGGAGTCCAGAGTGTTGGAGCCTCCCAGCACTATCTTGCAATGTGGATCCTTTACTGCGAAGTTTGACAATGGCTTGTTGAGAGCAACTCTTTTATCGAATTGGGTCATTTCGTATTCCAAAACCTGACCATGTGGAACGCCACTACTGTTTTTGGATTTCTTCTTATCTCCAGATCCTTCTTTTCTTGTGCAATAGTTTGTCCCGTTCCCACTTTTTCCTCCTTTAGACGATTTCAGCCCTGGTTTCACTTGATTCCAGTCAAATTCACTAGTTGGAGATGCAGGCTGTGGGCCGATTGACTTTGTGGTCGAAGAAGGGGAAACTATAGACTGCCGGCTGCGACTTCGAGGCAAAGAATGCTGCTGGATTTGCTCTGTGAAGCTAAGTCCATGGAAACTATCGATGGGCACTGTTTGGGCTGTCGAAGTGGATGAAGTAGTCCTCAGCGATGAGTTCTTTGAGCTTTTAAGGGAATTATTAGAGAGGGAGGACTTTTGTCTATCAACTGTGGAGTCTGGAGATTCAGAAGGGGAGCTGAAAGCATGAACAGGTCCATTAGATAAACCTCGACCTGATGTTTGAACATCTCCAGCTCCTGTGCTTCCAGAACTACTGGATTTAATAGTAAGTGATTGCATCTTTCCTGTAACTGACAGTGGAGTTTTCTGCTCCATGGTATGTATAGGTGAGGGATTGCAGCCATTCAGACTAGTCGCACCATATTTCTCTAAAAGTTTGATGATCATCGAGTGTCTTCCTTTGGCTGCCACCCTCATGGCTGTACGACCAAACTGGTCTGCATGGTTGGGATCTGCACCATGCTCGAGAAGAATCCGTACTACATCGATGTGACCTTCTTGAGCAGCAATGCCAAGTGCGGTCGCTCCCTGATTGCAGGTGTGATCAACATGAGTGCCGCTGTCAATCAGAAACTGGACAACTTTCGTGTGACCTTGCCACGCAGCGGACTGAAGAGCAGATCGTTTTTCATTGTCACAGGAATTCACATCTGCATGGTAGCCGATTAGCAACCTTACCATTTCCACATGGCCTTGCCAACAGGAAACATGAAGGGCTGTCCTGCCCTCAGTATCACTTGCCTCAACATTCGCTCCGTTCTCTAAAAAATACTCAGCCATGCCTAGCTGATTTTCAAGCGCCAGTATGTATAAGGTTGGGCGGCCATCTGCATCTTTGTAATCTATGTCAGCTCCATGACTCAGCAAAAGCTCGACAATATCACGGTGTCCTTCCATAGCTGCGACCCTGAGGGAGTTTCTCCCATCATACCCTCTCTGGTCAATGCAGGACTTATTCTCATGAAGGATGTGCACACAGTCATAATGTCCCTCCTGAGCAGCCAGGATCAATGGGATACGTCCGTCGTTGTCCACTTCTGTGCATCGAGCACCTTGTTCAATGAGGGCATCGCACACTTGCCTATGTCCCTCAAATGCTGCCATGTGTAAAGGTGTCCAACCAGCATCATCTCTGTGATTTTCATCTAGTCCTCTGTCCAGCAGAGTTCGAACCACCTCAACATTCCCTTGAGCAGATGCAATGCTGAGCACAGTCCTTCCTTCACTATCGATACTGTCCACGGCTGCACCCCAAAAAAGCAAGGTATTGACAACAGAAGCATGTCCCATTGATGCTGCGGCAAGCAAAGGTGTTCTTCCATTATTGTCTGTATGGTCGACATCTGCTCCTCCTTCCAGGAGCAAATCCACTACGTCCACATGCCCTTCGTAGGCAGCAACCAGAAGAGGAGTCATGCAGTCTTTATCACAGTGGTCCACTTCTGCACCACGGTCAATCAGAAGACTAACCACCGAGGCATGGCCTTTGCTAGCAGGGACACAGAGGGCTGCAACTGACAAAGCTGTTCGCCCATCAACATCTTCATGGTTTACTTCAGCACCATGGTCCAGCAGGTGCTCGACAATCTCTCTATGCCCCATGTAGGCTGCTGCAATGAGTGCAGTCCTTCCTTCATTATCAGCCTTGTTGACCTCTGCTCCATGCTGTAGAAGGTTAAGGACAATATCCTCATGACCTCCCCAAGCTGCAGCCCTCAGCGCAGTTCTGCTGTCTGCATCTGCACAGTCAACCTTAGCACCTGCGTAAAGGAGTGCCGAGACCACTTCAGAGTGACCACCCCAAGCTGCAGACCTTAAAGCTGTCCATCCATCGTGATCGGTGTGGTTGATGTTGGCATCACAGCCAATCAGGCAGTTAACTACCTTGGTGTGTCCTTGTCTGGCAGCAAGTGTGAGTGGTGTTTGTCCGTGGTTGTCCTGAAGCTCCATATTGGCACCTCTGGAAACGAGCAGATTCACCACATCCAGGTTGCCACTGTACGCCGCATTAGCCAGTAGCGTTCGCCCGCTGGAGTCGCTTTGGTTTACCGAGGCACCATTATCAAGCAAAGTACGGATCGAATCCTCCCGCTCCAGTGCTTGCTGTACAATGCACGATGCATGATCATCCTCATTGCTAATGTGAGCTCCAGCTTTGACCAGAAGCTGCAAGACCTCCTGCTCTTTAGGAATGGATGTAGAAAGAGAGTCTTTTGCAGGAGTGCCATTCCACACCATCCACAAAGCCAAGTTAAAAGGTTCAATCTGCAGGTTGGAGTTGATCAGGTGAAACGCAAACTCCTGCACCTCCAGAGGTTTGAGCTGCTTGGCACGACACGTATAGCTCATAGCCATCATCCGGTGACCCTCAGCAGCGTTGCAAAGGTATTTCTGAGTGCAGTGCTTAACGTCAAGGAGCCACTCAGCAAAGCTGTAGTGAAAAAGAATCTTAGTACCTCCGAGTCCATCCACAAGCAGTTTGGAGAGAATGTCCAACTTTTTCTGAAACTCCTCCATGGTCAGGGTCATATTTTTTGTCCAGACAGCATGGTACAACTCCTTCACGGTCAAAGGCCTGCAGGTGGCCAGAATGACGTTCAGGATGGGTTGCACCTTGGCGAATTGCTTTCTGACAAAAAGTCTTTGGCAGAGCCACAGGTAAAGTCCGTTTAACGTTCCCGGGATGTCGCGAATCTCGCGCAGCATAATGAAGTTATCGACCACGCCGTCCAGCACGCGCTCCAGGTACAAGAAACAGCCGCTGCTCTTAATGTGGAGCTGGTTCAGCATTTCTGCTGTCTCCTTGGTCAGGTGTTGACGTAATGCTTCTTCCTGGTCCAGCCTGTGCAGGATGTATTGCTGAACATCTTTAACAATGTAAGCTTTGCGTAGGTCATCCAGGCTGATTTTGCGGAAACCTGAAAGACAGAAAGAAAAGAAATACATTATATCTTTCATAAGTCAGGGGAATCATCCTCGGCATGGTTTAGCACAGAGGCTTTTTGACTCGATGCAGCATATTAAACAAGATGTTCCTCTACAGGAGACAAGAATGTTCAAAAAAAAAAAAAAAACTGCTTGAATGATCTCTGGAATAAAACATAGTAATCATAGTACTAACCTATATTTTATACTCAACATCACATTCTAACTTGAATGCACCCAATGGCCCCTCTGACTAGTTGGATTATAACAGTTCCCAGATGTCTACACATAACAGTGCAACAGATTATAGCACGCATGCTCACAAACACACAAATATTTCAACCAAACGGTGCAGCACTGATAAAAGTAGACCTTCCAGGGTAGACAACATGGTCATGCACAATATACAAAACACTGTTCCAGTTCACCCTTAAAGGATGAAAGGGCTATTTATATAGCAGGATTTTTTCCTTCTCACATTAAATAAACAGCTGAAGAGTTCCTGTAACTAAACCATAAACCTTAAAGGAGACTGAGATGTTCTTAGCTTTACCGTACACAATAAAGATGCATTTAGAAATGAAAGCAGATCGCCATAAACCTTGAGGTTTATTAAATACAATTTGCAGCAACAGAATCGCCACGCTCGCCAAGGCAGCTTGTTCTTGTTCTTGATAAGTGTGAATTCCATACTTTTATCTCACAGCTTCCCAGTGGAAGCACCCCTCAGCATGTCTGGAAGCCCGGGGGCAGTCGACGCATTTATGCATGGATTTTATTTACTGTTCCCATGGTGTTTAGCTAGCTCAGGCTTGGGGGGGGGGAGTAGTGAAGAAGGAGTGCATGCAACTTCTAGAAAACTGTTAGCATATTTCTCAGCCTTCGTCCAGATTGTGCTGCTGGGAAAGTAATGAAAGGAATTCTTTGTTTTTAATTAATTGCGTGTGTGTTTTTGTGATAAAGTATCACAAGTTTTATATTCTCTGCCAGAGAGCCAGACCTTCAGCTGAACAGTTTACCCTTAAAATTTGGTTAATTGTGACCTTTAAAATATTATAAAGGGTGTACAAACTTTCCTAATGAATAAAGTGCTTTGCCATAGTCTAAGCAGATTACTACAAATTCTTGAAGTTACATGAACATCCTGTTTTTTTTTTTGTTTTTTTTAAATAAAAATAATAATGGAAATCTTGTTAAATCGAGAAGGACAGATCACGTTTTCTCTCATGCTAGCAGTTGTTTTCACCATCAGATGGGTATTTTCCATGACATGTCCCATCGGACTGCCTCCATTTCCAGTCTCTCTGACCTAGACCTCCACCTCAACCCGAATATACACACTTACTATTTCACTGGAGAGAGTGTCTGTGTGTTCGTCTTTCCCCAGGAAAAGGAAGAGGCCTTCTAGGGGTAAGAAAAGGAGGTGACGGGTGATGGCTGACCCGTACACACTTAGCGTCGGCCAGCCGGCTTGTTTGCAACAATTTCCATGTCTGTTTGAAGATGCTGTCTGAATGTTTAGTTTGGAAATTATTGAGTTTTAGAGAGGATTACAAACTTCATATGGCTTTCTAGTAAATATCCAAAGCTTTTCAGACAACATGGTATAAATATATATATATACGATAAACATAATAAGGCCTAGCGTTGATCTCTGAGGAGTCTCGAGTTTCAATCCGAGATACTTCTAAAGCACGGAGGCACAGTGTGTTATGTTCTTAGCGGGATACCATAAACCAAAGATGCTGACCTACAATTTCCACTTGAGTCATTCGCCACGCTTAATTCACGGATTACAGGAGGCGTCTAAATCGCACTTAAAGCAGTCTGATGCTCGTCGTGTCCACAATGAGCATGTCTAGACTTTTTCCACTCTGTGCCATCAAACCACTGAAGAATTTATTGATATTACACAAAATACGTTGAATTAAATAAACAGACTAAAGCTTTTTTTTTTTTTTTAACTTGTATATTGTAGAATATTTTTGAAAGTGCTAGTGTGTTAATTAATTAGTTTTCAGTATCCCAAAAAATCTTTCCAACATGAGAGTCTGAATTTCAAACAGTTCCTTTGATATCTCGGTCACCTAGCTACCTTAATGGCGAAATAACAACCAGGTTACTTTAATCTTTCAATGCGTTCGAGCTACTACTTAAATAAGTATTTAGTACTGCATTTAAATAAGCAGGGGCACAACATTTGGGAAGCCTTCAGCCTTCAGCCTTTACAATCATGCCGATTGGAGTCACATGATCAAATGGAGCATCATTTGCAATCAGAAATAAGCACTTCAAATGCGAGCAGGGTTATGCGACTGAAATCCACACCATGAATCGGGATCTCGAAGCTTGCCGTCCCACAATCCCTTGTGCATGCTTTCTACGAATCTCCAGTGAACAGGAATTAGCCTTGAAACCACAGTTCAAGTGTGGCACGCTATAAGAGACTTATGTCGGCTCTGCGGGTCATTAACACACTTCATAAGCACGTGTTAAGCTAGATGTGTACTAGAGACCGCCAGACTGTTACCGAGTGTTAGTGTGTATTTCAATTTACAACGTTTCCCTTTGGAATGCTTCAACTGGGTGTGTTCGAGGCACAAAATCGTACTGCGTGACTAGCAAACACTCCAGAACACAGGGCTGCGTTAATGAGTGTCGTTAGGTACGACAGTGCCGGGAACACCCTACTACACATTACGAATCTTTTAACACCACAGTGATGCTGAATTCTTGTGCAGGAGATGTTGATTAATGTTAAACAGCAGTTCGGATGGTAGTTCCATAATGCATATTATAATTCCTGAACTTCTAGATAATCACTGTGACCTGCATGGTGCTCCAGACACAGCGTTATTTAACAATAACAGTTGGTAACCTCAGCAACAGTTTGGAGTCAGCGTAGTGATACACGAATAGCAACGCAAAAGATATGCGATACACAAGGGAAAAATCATTTTTTGCTCATCTCTAATTGACCCACACATTTACAGAATGGGATTTCTATGACCGTGCTACATGGTATTACCCAAGTGTTCAGTTTTGAGCCTGGATCCTTCTCAACATTTCTTCCTCATGTCATCACAGGGAATTTTTCTTTGCCTCCTCCGCCTTGCTCAATAATGACAAATTGAGACGGCTATATATTTATAGATTATACTACATAATTTATTAATTTTTTTATAATATACTGCATTGTATTCCTGTAAAGCTGCTTTGTGGCAAAACTGCGTTTTTTGTTTTTATTTCTTACATAAGAAGTAATACATGTTACTCCCGAACTAGTACAACATCCTACGCATGGTCAGAGGGGGCCTGCAGCCTCTCCCAGGCAACTTAGGGCTCATTAGAAAGGGTAAACCCTGGCTGGATGGAGTGCCCACCCACTGTACACACATACCCACTCATACACTGTGGGCAATTTGGACACGGACACTCAACCTACACCCCATTTCTTTGGACTGTTCATGGAGAAAACCTATTAAACTTGGGCAGAAGATGCTCCACAAACCCAGACCGGAGCAAACCTCACTACCTAAATGCTTTAACTCCCATAACTGGAATTAGGTCATTTAAGGGGGAGAAATTATTAAAGACTCTTATACACCCACAGACAGCGTGTTAATGACCTGTTGAACCAGAAATATGATGTAACGTGAAGTCCAGATGTGCACACCGCTGCACTAGAACGTCATAAAAAAAACCGGTGTGGAGTGAAAGAGCCCTGTTGTGTCTGCACACCTGAGGACTTGAACAGATGATTCCACAAAGCCGTGTCTGAGTCATGAAGAGGACAAAGCACCGCTCATCTTACCACGATCATCCTCCTAACGCGCTCACTGGACTACTGAATCATCGAACGCCACCCACCGTGAGCCGACGGCGCGATGCTGTAATTATACTCGACTGGCTCCGGGCTTTACATGACTTCATCAGCTCACATGTGGTGTGGTCCGTTCTGTGGAGATGCAGCCCACACCGGGGATGTTGAAAGGGGAACGCCCACGGCGGCCATCTGTACGGGCGAATCAAACTGAAGTGTCGAAAAGCTTTTATATCAAACGTCTGAAGGGGACCGCCAAACGATGGACACTTTGCCGTTGACTTTAACTGAAATGAACTTTATCATGATTTGTATTTTATCAAGAGCAAAGTTCATATTGTGTCGTTGTGATCGTGTAGTCGTCCTCCGGAGACGTTTGTGTGATGTGAATGTGTGGGCTGAAGTCTTTCCTTACCAAGAAGATTGCTGGGCATGTTTTGTTCCTTACCCACAACATATCAGATATTATTTGACAAAATGTTACGCCATTTGTATATCGAATGTTACGAATAAAACCTATGTATGCAACAACATATTTCATATCTCCGCCAATATTTAAAAAAAACTTTAATATCAGCGATCTCATTTGAACTGCTCTGTAGGCGTTAACCTTCCTTTGACCTTAATGAAAATAATATCTTGCTTCTTTTACACACACACACTACTAGCAGCTGCTGTGCTGATTGGAATGAGAGATGGAGTTGTGTGTTCAGCCACACCTGCTGCTGCTTAGGCAAATGGATCCTGAGATCCTGCGCTACACACAGGCGCTGTTCAGCCCTTACACTGATCAGATGACAAAGTATAGACAGACGGTGTGTGTGTGTGTGTGTGTGTGTGTGTGTGTGTGTGTTTCAGCCATAAGGGATCTCAGTCTTGGATGTCAGGGGCGCACTTGGAAGCGGCAGCATCCCAAATGGACCTTGTTTTTCTCAACAAGCCATCTCAAGGCCATCAGAGCCAGAATGAAAACAGAAACATTATCTCTCTCTCTCTCTCTGTTCCTCCCTCCTTGTTTCTGGCATCTGTTTCCACAAAGATACGTAGACAGGAGAGAAAAAAAAAAAAATCCAAGTCGACTAACTGCTTTGGTTTTATCCTGAAAGTCTGGCCAGTCATCCTACTCTAATGAGACTTGACTCTGACATCCTGATTGGCTGAAACAAAAAAAGGAATAAGAAACATAATAAACATTGATAGCCAGGGTTTGAAATTGGAAAACAATACCACGCTGCTGTTAGATTCATGTTTCTGCTTGGTTGGAAGGCGTCAAATTCATTTTCTACGATTTTAACGACTTTTAATATTAACACGCTCATTCGAAGACGCTCTTAGCGTTTCTATAGTAACGCACTCGAGCGTGGAAGGAGTCTCTGGTGTCAGTGCTTTGTACCCATCAGAGGTAAAGTTTTCGGCCATGAGAAAATTTTAATCATTTAAAATTCTTGAAATTCTTAATCGGTTTTAATTAAGTATTTGGATTTTAGATAATGAGCTGATTGTAGTTAACAGCAATCAGGGTTGAGCTTTGAACAATAAAGAGAGAGAGAGAGACTAGTATGACGGAAGTAGAAAAGTAAAGATTGAAAGACTTATGTGGAAAGAAAAGACTGAGACGGGTAGACAAATAGGGATTGAGAGAAAGACAGCGAAAGCCTTTGCGACGACAAGGATAGATATAGAAAAGATAGAGATTGAGAGAGACAGTGATGAGAAGAAGACAGACGGGATTAGAGAGAGAGAATCGCTGTACAGTATTAAGATGTTTCATTTTTTTTTCATTCCTGCTGATGCAAGAGCAGTGAAACGGGACAGATTTGCTCACATAACCACAAATGCTGTCAGAAATACTGTTGCAAAGCAATTTCTGACACACACATCTCTCTCTCTCTCTCTCTCTTGCACAAACACACATCTTTCACTGTAAAAACGTTATATTTATTCCATATTCTCTATTTTCTCGCATTTGTTTCCTTGCAATGAAGACGGTTCGGTTTATCCCAGCTGTCAATCAATCTCCTCAGGGCGGGACCTACCGCAGTCACTGAGGTGTCTCCGAGTAAGACCTCAAAATAAAGTCGCTCTGTCGTGGAAAAACCGTTCTTTAACTGCGCACCTCCTTAGAGGCGTCAGAGTGCACTAATGTTAGTTCGCTGACATTTATTAATATAGATAGCTACGTTTGTGTAGTGTGTAATCTTTAAACTAAACAAGCAGAAATACTAACGTTGAACGAGCGGAGTAATAAAGTTGTAATAAAGTTGTAATAAAGTTGTAACAACGTTGCGATGACTTTTACCATTGGGTCAAATTTGTATTTTATTTTATTTAGACTGGCATTGATGAAATGACGTTGAGATAATGTTGAATGGGTGACCCAAACACTCACTCTCACTCAATACCAAGTCTCTCAGGGAATCCCAGGGCACAATGCGGGGCACAACCCTGGACAGGTTGCCAATCCATCACAGCGACCCAAACACAATGTTGCAAATACCACCTCAAAATTCGCACCTTTATTCGGAGCATTTCTAAAGCTGAAGATTTTTGCGCGTTGCTCTTTTCGATTTGGTTTGTTTCAATAGTAGTAACGTATCAAATTTATACTAAAATAATTAAAGTTGCTTGTTGCACCATTTGCCTCAAGCTGCTACATTTTTGTTTTTACAGGGTTTGAACTATTAAAACTACTAAAAGTATTTAACACACGATGAAATACTGTGTAGCTTGTGTTGTTGATTGTTTAAATGTCATGTCAAAGCAATAATCTTTATTTCCTAACAATCTTCGGCTCCACACTACAGTACAGTAGGTGGCAGTATTGCAAGAAACTGCTCCAAAAACAAAAGAAAAAGTGTGTTTTGCGAGAACTTTGCAGAAAATGGAAACTACGTTTTCAAGAAATTTGTCAAGTGTAGATTGAAAATTTACGTAAATAAAATTTTAAAAGTTTGAATCGATTCTGAATAAAATAACTGATTAATTTATCAAGTGAATCGAATTGAATAAAATACAAAATCATTAAGTCGCGTGTGAGCGTTACTCATCAATAAGTAGAACCTCCTTACTTTTTATTTTTTGACTCCTATTGTCTCAGAAGGCTTGTGAATTAACAGGTTATAGTAAACGCTACAATAAGCAAACGCACGTCTTTGTCTTTTACACTTCTTGTTCTTTACCCTTCGGTGAATTCCCTTTGTCTGGCGGCGTGAACAAACTGGAGGCTGTTTTGACTGCAATTCTCTCGTCATGTACCGGATTTTAAAAGTGCTCTTGGAGAGTTCTGAAGACCATCTATCATTTTGACGGATAGAAAATAAGTGGTCAGACTCCGGGGCTTTTACGAGCGTGGACGCGTACGCCGCTATGTTTCACAACTTCTCCAGAGATAGTAAATAATTGCAAGAAATACAGCATTGCTGCGTCACTAAATTAGTATCTCCCATATCGCTGTGGCTGAAACATAAATACTGGCACCTCTGGGACTATTCTGTGGCTGGAGTCATTGTGCTCGTTTGATTCTCTTTTTCTGCTTCTTTCTTTGTCTTGCACACTTGGATCACTTAAAATTCCGTCTCATGCCATAACCAGCATGTATGCTTAATCTCTTTGAACGAGCACGCCGAAAGAAACTCCGGCACGTACTAATTCACGTAAACCAGGCTGTGTGTGGGATTTGCTTAGAAGTCCGAGACAAACACTTTGGTTAATCGCTTGTTTTTCCACAGGTTCTGTGCTTGGCTCGAACACTTAATCCCTTTAATAAAAGCCCTTCGTGTTTGTGTGCGCGCGCGCGTGTGTGTGTGTGTGTGTGTGTGTGTGCGCGCACTCGAAAATGAACTCAATCCAACAAATCATGTCGAAGCTGTTTTATCAGCAGTACCATATGGAGTTTCAGATTTGCCAAAGCAAATAAATCAGTCTGTATCGTCGGCGATCGAGAGTGCTGGATTTGTGCGGATAATACAGTAATCGTGTTCTCTGCTGTTTCCATTTACTTTCAAATTCAACCGGTGGCTGGATAGCAGGTTGAGCCATGGCTCCGAGTGTGTGTGCATATGTGCGCCAGCAATATGCTTGAAGCTTAACATCCACCTGCAGATGTATTCACCTAATGCGAGAGTGCGAGGTAGCTTAAAACATCACCTTCTCCTTGGCACAGCGGTCTGCTTAATCTCACGCCAATACACTTTTATTCCATGCCAGTCACAACTAAAGCATATTTGATAACCTGCTATTAGGGATGGGCGCTGGCATGCCTGACATGAGACCGCAGGCTCTCAGTCAACCATTACTCAGGCAACATGTGCGTATGTGTATATACACACGTATGCACAAATCCAAAACTGTCTATTTAAAATACCTGGTAATTTCATCAAACTGCTCTATATTCCATTCCCTAATATCAAGTCTCTATTTAAAATATAGACACAGTAGGAGTTCCAGAGTTTTGGGACTTTATTATTGAGTCAGTACAAAACTACATTTCTGATGTACAAATATCAGTATTCCACCACAAAATTAAAAGTCACAGGAAAATATTTGTATAACAGAAAGGAAAGCAGCACACACTGCTAACTCAGCATACGATTTTAATCCGTTTCGGAGGCGAGCACTTATGCGAAATTTCTTTTTGTGAAATGCATCCCCCCCCCCCATAGGAATAAGATAATCTGTTCCAGCCAGACTAAAAATATTACCAATTTCCAACACTATAATCATATTTCTTTCATATCAAAAGGGACATGTAAATGATATGAAATAATTAAACATTAAACTTTACTTAACCTTAATTTATGATTCCTCTTGGCACTGGCAGCTTTAAAAAGGAAACTGAAAGTATCTCGCTGTACTTTTTGCTACCGTCCTTGCTATGTCTTCACTAAATCTTGCACAAAATGCTAATAAATAAATAAATAAATAATTCCCCCCCATCTTGGCGTTCCAAGTTTTGATTGGCTCGGTCCCTAGTATGCTAAAATGCTTAGCATGACGAAGCAAATTTCTGGCAAAATCTTACGATGAAAATGTGTCGGTCTTTTCTTAAGATGAAAATTCACAAGGTGGGGCATTCTATGCCGAGCGAGCACTTTTTAGGGCAAAAAAAAAAAAAGCTGTTGGGATCTGCATGCAAAAAAGAAACAGGTGCAACAGTCAAAGTCCTCAGAGGAACTGTGCTTAGTAAACTTTTGTAGCTAATTTCCTTATAAAACTTGAACCCCAGACTAAAGGGCCCTCAAAGCATTGTCACCTCAAACACTAACTTTGTTTAATTTACAATTTTTGACTGGGCTTTATATAAAATAGTATGATGTATATTATATTAATATAATATCAATAATGTTATAATGTTATAATATTATTATTAGGGACGGGACTCGATAAAAAAAAAAAAATCTAATTAATTAGAGGCTTTGTAATTAATTAATCAAAATTAATCGCATTTTAATCGCATATAAATATTTGACCTGAGAACAGTGAGAAGTAAGTTTTTTCATATGGATTTTTTGTATACCATTGAATAATGACTGAATACATAAGCTTAAGCAA
>JAQQZT010000008.1:21125193-21139554 GCA_030068275.1 Clarias platycephalus | reverse complement strand
CACACACACACACACACACACACACACACACACACACACACACACACACACACACACACACACACACACAAAAAATACCAACTCAGACCAAATGCCAACAACCCCAAATACAGTAGGGTCGAAAGCTCATAGTGCTGACCAAGAATGTATTTAACTTCAGCCGTCATAAGATACTAATAAAATACTGAAACTGAGAAATAAAGAAAATTTAAAGATTTATCAGGTTATACCACTTATTTTATTCTTTTTTTTAATAAATTGTTGAAGCATTTTATATTTTATTACTATGCTAACTTACAATGTTACACTGTGTTAACTGCTATGAAATGAAATAAAAATAATAACAAGATACACAACTACAGGAGGAAACATAAAGGAACAACAAAATATACAGTAGATATACACGTAAAATGTGTTGATTTTTTTAAATGTATTTGTTAAGCTATTTATTTGGAATTTTATTCATAACTGTGTAGTTATTAATATGCCCATTTCCATGTTACCAATCTGATTTGCCACACATATCAGCTTGCTGCTCAATTGATAAAAACAAACATTTAAGTCATTAATAGACATTAGTTGAGCATAAAACAGTAGGGTATTCTGGACTTTGGACCTTTTGTGTAGTACGTAGTTGGCGTCAGATCCAATTTATGGGGGTCTAATAGGGAGGAAACGACTACTGTTTAACACATGAGTTACTAATACACATATGTGCGTTGACACATGCACACGCACATACAGACACCCACACAGACAGAAACACGCAGACTGTGTACGACACAGAATCATGAACAGCTCTAGCATCCACGGTTATTACTGTCTGCACCAACCATTATCACAATTAGTATGCAATTAGTAAGTACGATCATAAGGCTAACAAACAGCATCAGCTTTTAAACTCGCTCTAAATACACACTTGAGCTCATGAGGCGTAACAGAGACGTTTCCCCCAGCCAGCTTTTCTAGCAATCGATGACGGCTAATGTTACACTCCAACAGGCATCAGTGACGTAGTGAAGGCAAGTTCAACATGGAGGGAATCCCCAATCAGGAGGCTGTGGTCTGACTGTGCTGGATTACTACTGTCTCTTCTCATAACTAGAGAGTACAGACTGTTTCAGGATTAGTTTCCTAACGTCTACACGGAAATCTGTTTCATCACCTTTTCATTATTTTTCTGATATTATTCATGCAGATGAATATTTAATATTTCTTCTCCCCATCTTGGACACATGCACTTCATATTAAAAACAAAAAAAAAAACATCCGCACAACTGAACATTAAGTAAGATTTTACCTCAGTAATTCAAGTGCTACTTTTAAACACTTAGGCTAGGATTTTATCTCTAGAATACAAGTGCTAATTACACACAAAAAAAAACTTACACTAATATATTACCTCAGAACTACAAGTGCTACAAGAACACTTACTCTAGGATTTTACCCAACGAATACAAGTGCTGCCTAAAACACCTACGCTAGTATTTTACCTCAGAAATGCAAGTGCTACTTAAAACATTTAAGCTAAGATTTTACCTCATGCATAGAGGTGCTACTAAACAGATATGCTAGGATATTATCTCAGGAATACAAATGCTAATTGGAAAACAAAAACTCTATCATATTACCTCAGAAATATAGGCGCTACTTAGAAGACATATTCTAGGGCTTTTTAACTCTAGTATACAAGTGTTACTTACAACACTTACGCGATTTTACCTCAGGAATACGGGTGCTACTAAAAACTCACTGTAGGATTATTATCTCAGGAATTCAGGTGCTCCGTGAAACACATTTGTTAGGATTTTATCTCAGGAATACAAGTCCTAATTGAAAAAAAAATAACTTTCACTAACGTACTACCTCAGAACTACAAGTGCTACTTAGAACACTTACTCTAGGATTTTATCCAATGAATACAAGCGCTGTCTAAAACACCTATGCAAGTATTTTACCTCAGAAATACAAGTGCAACCTAAAACATTTAAGCTAAGATTTTACCTCATGATTAGAGGTGCTACTAAAACACATATGCTAGAAGTTAATCTCAGGAATACAAATGCTAATTGGAAAACAAAAACTCATTATCTTATTACCTCAGAAATACAGGCGCTACTTAGAAGACATATTCTAGTAAATCTAGTATACAAGTGTTACTTACAACACTTACACGATTTTACAGGTACCTCAGGAATACGACTGCTACTAAAAACTCACTGTAGAATTATTACCTCAGGAATTCAGGTGCTCCTTAAAACACGTATGTTAGGATCTCAAGAATACAAGTGCTAATTGGAAAAAAAAATTACACTAATATACTGCATTACCTCAGAAATACAAGTGCTTCTTAGAACAGTTAAGCTAAGATTTTACCTCAAGTATACAACTGCTACTCAAAACGCATATGCCAGGATTTTATCTCAGGAATACAAGTCCTAATTGAAAAAAAAAGAACTTTCACTAACGTACTACCTCAGAAATACAAGTGTTACTTACAGCACTTGCGTTAAGATTTTACCTCAGGAATACAAGTGCTAATTAAAACACATAAGCTAGTATTTTACCTCATGAATACAATTTCTACTTAGAATGTCACTTCTTTAGAATAAATACAACATGGAAAAAAATCAAAACACAGCTTCTGACCAATCCGATTCAAGAATTCAACAAAGTTATGTGATATAACATTATAAAACCCAACTATGACTGCAAACCAGTTATCTAGTTCAAACATAACACCTCTCTTGCAAGTCTCCCGTTCAAACTGGATGCCTGAAGAGTTGGAGCCTTCACTTTTAGACATTTGACTATATTTTGGCAAAGTGCCTGATAAATCAATAACTCTGTTGACCATTTACTCTACTATCCCCTCCTGTGTAAGTGTGTGTGCGTTAAGTGACACCAGATGCCAGGACAAAGGGGTGTGTGTGTGCTTTCTGTAGCACATTCCAGTCCGAGGTACTCCAGCTGACCCAGTGCTCCAAAACAAGTCATGCGAGATCTTTTTGTGCGTGTGTCTGTGTGTGTGTGTGTGTGTGTGTGTGTCTGCTTAAATAGTGCAGACCAGTCAGCTGGCACAACCCAACTAAGATCAGTAATATATGTATATATTTAGCTATGTTGCTAGCTCATAAATACAAAGTAGAAGTTTATTGTCTAATAAAATAAAGTGTATCATAATGTATAAAGTAAAATGTGGTTAACATGTAGCTGCAGATCATAAGCATCTCTTAGCCCTGTTAGTCTTGAGTGGGTTGAATTATGAAATGAGGTACTATAACATTAATGCTACATGTAACTGTTAGCCTTTACCTGACTAAGCTAGCTAGTAAACAGACCGTGATATAGCAAGCTTACACTCCTTTTATTAGCAGTTTGTGCTTTTGTTAGCATGAATTCTAATTCAAACTCCAGTGTTTTGGGTTTTGCTTGTGAGCTGTGAGATATATTGCTTGAGAGCTAGTTATATTTCCATCCACGTGTTGGTATGTTATTAGACCACTGTTAGTCTCATGCTTTAGATACTTTTCTGGCCACAAGCTTCAGTATCATTAACGACGTACTCTTTTAGATCATCACATCACTAAAATTCAACCTTTAAGAGTTCGGTTCGAAGCAGTTTGAAGTGGATAAGCAAGCTTGCATGGAAAAAAACATTCAAGGCAAAAAGCATGCGTTTTTTCAATTCTACTGTCAGTCTAAAGCTCTGTGAAAGCTCCATGAAAAGTAGACGGGTCTTGGACTTATTAGAAAAGAAAGAGGATGGATGGATGGATGGATAGATAGATGGATAGACTTTATTCCTTCCCATGGGGAAATTCACCTGATTCTCTGCTTAAAGCCAGAGATTAAACAACCTGTCAACCTAAAAGGTGTCAAAACTTTAACATGTGTGTTTTGAATTTGTCTGGAATTTGATTCAATGCGTGTTTGTCCATTGTTTTTTTTTTTGTTGTTCTTGTTTGCTGAATAGTCACAGCATTTGCGTGATATGTTACTGACCTTTTAAACACCTCACTCGGATTCCTCTCACACTCTCCAGGCTTTAGTGCGTTCTGGATGGCAGGGTCACGTATTTTCTCCTCGTATTGCGGGACAAGACCACTTCTGCAGATCTGTGTGATGAGGCCCCGTATAAACCCGCTCACGCACACCGTGTCCGAATCGTCGGCGCGGCAGAAATGAAATGCTAGGCAAAATTGGCTTAAACCGCGATGATTGCCGTGCTGCGAGCTTGGCCACAGCAACTCCGTGCAAAGTGCCGTTTTGCCGCTTCCTGGTCCTCCGACCAGCAATACACCCCATGATCCTGATTTCCCTGGACCTGACGAAGCTCCACCCCCTGAGATGCCCTGACCGTCCCTTCCTGATCCACAGGAAGTGCCAGTTTTCTCCTGGAGGCAGTGCTGGATCTTGTGGAAAACCCACTCTCGGCAGTAGAAGCGCTTTCCCTGCAGTAAACTCGTCTGGGCCATGGTAACGAATTTATGGCTAGCTACACACACACCGGCCCATTGCGCCACACATGCACGCTTCGAGGACGCATTGGGTTTTTCAGTGATGGTGCGTCTTTGAAAAAAGACAAAATCACATCAAAAGGAATAAAAATGGCTCAAAAATGGCAGGTTGTTACAGGTTCAGCATACGACGCAAAATTCCCAAATTTCCCATTTGTGTTGCATGTTGAAAAAAAAAAATTCACATTTATGATGTATTATTTTAGGTAGGGTTTAATATCCAGTTCTTGAAAGAATCGTAGTGTCCATCCCATGAGTCATTTCATTGTTGGTGTTCTTTCTAGGAAAAAAAAAATATCAGAATGTTTTAGCATAGACAAATACTTAATTGATTCATATTATTGTGTTACACCAATACTAAAAATACACTGATGCTTTGATACAAAAAAAAAAACATCTTTATTATGACACATGTATTCTTTACATCAACACATCAGTGTAAATGATACTGTAATATTCCAAACTGATTCACCAATTCTACAACACAGCAATCAATACTACATAGAAACTACTGATCAATCAACACAACGACACAATGGCCTATCCGCAGAATACTACAAAAATGCTGAACAACCTTAAAAAAGCCAAAAATCTGACAAATGAGAGAAATCATTATCTGATAAACAAAAAGATTTGTAACTAGGTAAACTGTGATCCCACGTGTAATAAATATGTGATAGCCTACATGTCCTAAAGCCTGTTTTAATTCCTATTATTCTAATCAATACTATTTATCACATTGGTACTATTGATCACATCCATAATATTGATCATATTAACACTATAGAACATCTTATTAATATGAATTATATGGATACTATTGATTGAAATTATACTTAATCACATCGATACTATTGATAACATCCATGATATTAGTCATATACTGTAGATCATATCGATAGTATTGATCACACCGATACTACTGATCACAATATTACTGACCATAATTAGTAATACTATCAATCATAATGACATTACTGATCACAATGACATTACGGCTGTTATTGACATTGTATCAATAACAGCCGTAATGTCATTATGATCAATAATACAGCTGTGATCAACAGTATAATGGTTACTGTTGATCACCATGATACAATTCATTGCAATGATGTTATTGATCACACTGATATTATTGATCGCATCAATACTTGATCACAATAACACTACTGGTCACAATGATACTACTTATCACAACACTAATGAAATCAACAATCTATACTCTACACTAGGGATCACACCACTAATTAATCACAACAACACAACTGATCTCATCCATGTGTGATCATATTGATACTATAAATCATATCGAAATTATGAATTACATTGATATTATTGATCAAAGTGACAAATGATCAAGACACGATTGATCACAATATTATTGATTAAATCGACACTTAGATACTATTGATCACTAGAATACTATTGATCATTATTCTACTGATCACATAGAAACTAGAGCACAACAATATTATTGATAATAATATTACTGATTACATTGAAACTTGATCACAACAATACTATTGATCACATCAAAACTAGATCACAAAAATACTATCTATGTCAACAGTACTGTTGATCATAAGACTATTGATCACAAAACTATTGATCACATCAAAACTACATCTCAACAATACTACTGATCACAACAGTGCCATTGATCACAAGAATATGATATGCATCACATCGAAAATAGATCACAACAATACTATTGATTACATCAAAACTAAATCACAACAGTCCTATTGATCACATCAAAACTAGATCACAACAGTACTATTGATCACATCAAAACTAGATCACAATAATACTATTGATCACAACAGTACTACTGACCAAAACAAAACTAGATAAAAAAAAATACTATCTATCCCAACAGTACTGTTGATCATAAGACTATTGATCACAAAACTATTGATCACATCAAAACTAGATCACAACAGTACTATTGATCACAACAGTACTACTGATCACATCAAAACTAGATCACAATAATACTATTGATCACAACAGTACTATTGATCACATCAAAACTAGATCACAACAGTACTATGGATAACAACAGTACTACTGACCAAAACAAAACTAGATCACAAAAATACTATCTATCCCAACAGTACTGTTGATCATGAGACTATTGACCACAAAACTATTGATCACATCAAAACTAGATCACAACAGTGCCACTGATCACAAGAATATGATATATGATATGATATACATCAAAATTAGATCACAATAATACTATTGATCACAACGACACTACGGACCAAAAAAAAAAAAAATAGATCACAAAAATACTATCTATCCCAACAGTACTGTTGATCATGAGACTATTGACCACAAAACTATTGATCACATCAAAACTAGATCACAACAGTGCCACTGATCACAAGAATATGATATATGATATGATATACATCAAAATTAGATCACAATAATACTATTGATCACAACGACACTACGGACCAAAAAAAAAAAAAATAGATCACAAAAATACTATCTATCCCAACAGTACTCTTGATCATAAGACTATTGATCACAACACTACTGATCAAAACACTAATTTATCACATTGACCATATAAATACTACTGAATAAATCGACACTATAGATCAGTTTTTGTTAAAAATCTGGAATTGATCACAGTGCCACTGTTGCTCCTATTGATCATATCAGCTGGACTGATCACATCCACACTGTTGGTCAAACTTGTATAATCGCAGCGACTCTCACATCTAAATCCATTCCCTTCTCGAGTAACTCAAGTTCTGAAGCATCTTCAGTATTAAATCAGATTATCAGGCGCACAGGACGATAGCAAATGCTTTTAGAAAAAGATGGGGAAAAAAGTTATTTTCAAGCCTTGTGAAGATGATTTGTGTTAGTATTTGTTAGATGTGCAGCTCCTCGTACAGTAACCTTAAACAGATCCCGCATCTGTGCAGAAGGTTTTCTAAACAACACAAGAAACGCCGACAGCTGCACGCCTCTCCTCGGCTTATAATAAAACTCTCATAACACTGCGTGCACAGAGCATTTCTCCTCTTTTAATGATCTTACTGCTGGTTATTTATTATTTGTATTTTCTTCTTTCTCAGATCTGTGCTTTTCTCTGCTCTCACCTCTCTCTGTCTCTCTCTCACACACACATATACTCCCGTGCTTGTCCTTACAGCCCAGAACAGATGATTTAAATCCGATTCCGGAAAAGATATCCGTCGTGAATTCTTAGTGCAAAAATAAAATAAAATAAAATAAACACCGACTCTTATGGGGTTTTTTTCTGTCTCGCGCTTCGCTCGCGCTCGGTTCAGTTGCTCGGCTCTTTTTCTTCCAGCGGGACACCGGAGCGCTCGCGCATACAAAACAGACACCGAGGTGGGCTGCTTGAGATGTTGCCATATCCTCAGTTTTCTCACGTATTTAACCTACTTTTGAATCATCAGCACGATTTTTGTGTGTTGGTGTAAAAATAAAAACAAACAAACAAACCAAAAAAACAGTCAGTAAATGAATCAGTTAAATAAGGATTATATAAAACATGTATTCTATACGTGTTATGAATATTTTGTCATGCTGACATTTTAAAGCATTAATAATGCTCGTGTTAACCCTTCACACATAAACATGAGTTGCATTTAAATGTAAAAAGAATATGATTATACTGATTGGTTTAAGCGTTTCCCTACAGTAATATTTGGATCAACTTTAAGTAGAATTACGATACATACCTGGCAACCAAAGATTCTACGTCATTGCTGATGCCGGAAGTAAACTCCCAAATAGGGGGGAAAAAAAGAAAAGAATAAGCCTGCTTAGATTCAAATTTGATTCACGAATCAGAAAACAACCTGGTATATTATTATTTGTAAAATAAGAAATAAATGAAAATTTAATACAATAATTTTTTATTTACGTATACACCTAATGCATAGAAGAATACCTAGTTTTCTAATCATATTCTACATTGAAAACTACATATCCATACACATAACAAACTCCGTCGTCACTTCCGGGTGCTATGGACCCTAACCTGATGTATATATCTAGTTATCTATTTGAATAAATACATAAATACAAAAAAAAAAAAGGCAAAAAAAATGTTGAGGGTCTCATGAGGGTCATGACTAAAAAAAAAAAAAAAAAAAAAGATAAACGTTTTTAACGCGTTTAACAACATAAACGATACAATAACTCCCACGGGCTGGCGAGTGGATTATGGGAAATGTAGTTTTTAGACTGCCAATGTGGAGTACGATACTACATTCAAAGCTGAAAAACAAAACCACCACCAGCAACAACAACAAAAACTTTATTTATAAGCTACTAATATGATTATAATTTATGGGTTGGTATCAAATCACAAATGATTATAACTATATTTCAAGTGTGCTGCAAACGAAACATGTGACGGAAGTGAATATGGGATTTGAAGCAAATGATGCTGGGATATGGAGTTTTCCAACAGTTCACAAAACACAACATGTCAAAGGCGTGATTAAAATCACGTAAATGTTGAACGTAGGGTGCACTATACAGGGGTATATAGCCCATTTCAACAATTTATTTAAACATTTCGATAGTGAGCAGAATAGTATTTAGTATTTATTTACTTACACACATGATTTGTCTATTGGTCAGAACGCGCTCATTTAATGATATATGTTTCATACATTGGAGGACCAGAAGTCTCATGGTTTGTCTGTCTGTATGACTTTTTGTACATTGACTTTATTGCCAAAAGTATTCGCTCGCCTGCCTTCATATGCATATAAACTTTAGTAACATCCAATTCTTAATCCATAGGGTTTAATATGATGTTGGCCCCGCCCCCTTTGCAGCTATAACAGCTTCAAGTCTTCTGGGATGGTTTTCTAAAATGTTTAGGAGTGTATTTATGTGAATATTTGACCATTCCTCCAGAAGCGAATTTGTGAGGTCGGACACTGATGTTGACGTAGCGAGGAAATTTCACGACTGGACTTATTGCATAAGTGGCATCCTGGAATTCACTAAGCTCCTGAGAGCGACCCATTCTTTTACAAATGTTTGTAGAAGCGGTCTGTATGCCTACAGTAGGTGCTTGATTTTATACACTTGTAACCATGGAAGTGATTGGAATACCTGAATTCAATTATTTGGATGGCTGAGTGCAGTGGCAGCTGAATGTTTAGTAGAACCAAACCAAAATGTTTAGTAGAAGTGAAGTTAAGAGCAGTTCTGTGCCAGATTACGGACTGGAAGTTTTGACAGCTGATTGCACATGCATGGACAGAATTTATTGAAACATTTGCATTACTTAGATATCTGCCTGAAGTTTAACCTGCACCATAAGTGAAATCAAAATGTTGAGTAAAAGCAATGTTGATGAACAATTATGTGCCGGATTAATATTCTTAAAGTATTGATAGCCTACACTCACTCACTGTCTATACCGCTTTATCCTGTATTCTGGGTCACAGGGGGCCTGGAGCCTAAGGACATGAGGCGGGGTACAGCCTGAACAGGGTGCCAATCCATCACAGGGCACACACACTACGAGCATTTGGGGACACCAATTAGCTTAATCTGCAGGTCTGGAGGAAACCCAGCAAGCACGGGGAGAACATGCAAACTCCATGCACACAGAGACGGGAATCGAGCCTGGCCGGGAATTGAACTTGGACGCTGGAAATGTAAGGCGACAGTGATAACCACTACACCACCGTATGCCTGGTAGCCTACATATACAATTATAATTATATTTGAACAATTTTCCAGGACAATAAAATCTACCTCATTTAGCAAAATTCTCCTTTGAGACTCACTCATCTGCAGCATTGTTTGCTCATTTTATAAATTTTCATATATCTCTCTCTTGCTTTCTCACTCTCTCTTTCTCTCTCTTTCTCTCTCTCTCTCTCTCTCTCTCTCTTTGTTTTAACCAGCACTGTAAAACACCCACACAACAATTTAGACATCAAACTAAACGCCTGCCACGATTTGCATGTCTTGATCCGATTTCTGCAGCACAGCCACCATTTTAAGCTCCTCATCCTTAAACTGAACTGGAAACCCACTTGGCTCTTTCCCAGACTATTTGACCCAATCAAGAGAATTTGGATAATTACTGCAATTTTCCCTTGTCTTTGTGGCCAGATGAGAAAAGCTGCCAAATTTGAACAGTAAAGTAGATCTCAAAGGGGGTGAAGGTTTCAATCCTACTGAGCTAATCAGCCTCCTCTGAGAAAATGGAAAACCTCCCGTGGGGTCTACTTGGCACCTACACGCCAGCCTGTCTCATTATAACTAACAGACCTGTGATTTCTCTTACATTTCAGTCAGTGAGGGGGAGATCCTGAGTGCTGTGATTATTTAAAATATCAGCTTGCTACATATGGGGTTAATCCTGTGTGCTAAACTCTTCTTGTCGCGGCTCTGGAAGATTTCTACTTAGTCATGGTTAAGGAGGATACAGCAGTATTCGAGATGATTTAGGGAACATGTTTTGTACACACATTGACAGCTGTTTCAATTATTAGAAATATCATTTAGAAATTATGTATTAATGCGTATCATAATAATAAAGATGATCTGGCTGAAGATTCTAGCATATAACAGAGCGATACTTGTTTACAGTCCAGTGAAAAAGTATTTCTTGACTTTTTATTATTATTTTTTGCATATTTGTCACACATAAATAACCATTCTTGGGTTATGTAGCAAGACAATAATTCAAAACACACCAGCAAGTCCACATGTGCATGGCTCAAAAAACACAAATGAAGGTTCTGGAGTAGCCTGGCCTTAAATCCGTTTGAGATCATTAAATAGGCTGCTCATGCCAAAAACTCTCCAATGTGGCTGAAATAAGATAATCCTGCAAAGAAGATTGGGCCAAAATTCCTCCATTCTGATTTTATTGGCAGTTATCACAAATGCTTGATTGCAGTTATTCCTGTCAAAGGTGGCACAACCAGTTATAAGGTTTAGGGGCAATTACTTTTTCACATAGGGCCAGGTAGGTTAGGACAGCTTTTTCCGTTAATAAATGAAATAAATAAATGAAAACTGCATTTAGTATTTACTGTGTATTTACAATAGACTTACTTTATCTTTGTGTAATATTAAAATTTGTTTGCGTTCAAATATGCGCAAAAACAACAACAACAACAACAACAACAACAACAACAATAATAATAATAATAAATGAAGAAAAAAAAACTCAGAAGAGTGCAAATACTTTTTCACAGCACTGTAAGACTTTTATACTACATCATCCTGTTCTGTCATTTTCCATAATAACTTTTTTTTATCTTCAGTAGCTTTTGGGCTTTTGTTCTCAGTCATCCATCCCATTTTACTGCCATGAACGTTCGCTCTAAAGTAAGTTTATTATCCAGATGACAGCTAGCAGGAAAATAGGTCTGTGTGTTATATTAGCCAACAGATGGTGACCCAGTTACGACGGGTGATATTTATTACCTGCTAATACTCTAGATGATTGCTGATACGTTTTTATCCAGCTTTTCCCCACGGGGCTTGGGCAAAGGGGAAAGCACCATAGTCAAGCGCTGTTCCGAAATTGTGGAATAATCAAAAACGCTGGTCATTCTCATGAGGACGGTAGAAATTGTCACCATGGCCATAGCCATTTTCCTGACTGCACCTCATTGGGTTAATGAGAAGTCAGATTTCTATCAATTAAATTTGTCACTAAAAATAGATTACATAGCTACAGACACACAACTCCTATGTTTTTCATTTGATCCCTGGCTGGCGTCTGGACGGTGTTGCCTCCATGGCAATGTAGGGGGAACAGTTTTCCATCCCACCACTCTATCTCTAACAGTCAGCACATTTACATGCACAGTTAAGTCAAGCTATGTTTATACTATGACTATGAACGACAGTCCTTGTCCTAGTATGCAAGCACAGCTTGGGAATCAATTTATTGTCCAAAGTATGTCTAGGTGATGATATGCACCCTTTCAGCTTTTTAGTATTATAGACACACAAGTATCATGGTCCTGTCGTAGAAACATGGACAACCTTACAGCTCTGTGCATTTCATATGTGCTGTACTCTTTACTTTTTGTACAGATTAGATGCACTATCCCTTGTGATTATCCATTGTTGCAGCTTCTTATACTTTGACATATTTTGTCCGACTGCTCGATCAAAGCTTGTGGTGGGAAATGTGGACACGTAAGTCTTATTCATGAAAAAAAGAAGTCATAAATCTTGAACATGTACTGTAAGTCAAAGAGAGACCCAAAGCTCGACCCCCCACGGCATTATCTGTGTGTGCTAGTCCAACTTTAAAAAGTTTAATTTTGTACAATTTCAGTCAAACATGTTTAGATTTATTTTAAATGTCCAGTTTTAGTCAGACTAACACAACATCATGTAAATGTACTAACTGTCACACGACAAGGCCTCTAGATGCTTCCTCCACTGTACAGCATCCCTTCTTCAAACTGCTGCTACCTTAGAGGTGAACCTACTAATTGGAACGCTCAAATATTTGCATATTTAAGCTTTCGGCCAAGTACGTCCCATTAATGAAAAAAGAATTCATGAACATGTAAGTCGAAGAGAGATAAACAGATGATAGGAAACACATTAGCATTTTCCCGTTAGATGAAAGGTTTCCAGCGGACATGAGCATATTTAGACGTATATTCATCTGCACACAGGCTGTAGCAAGTATTACCATATAAGGAGTCAGGAAGTGCAATGAGGGGGTCGTTTTATTGGCTTAGAGGCATGAGAAAGTTCATATAATATTAGTGAGTAGCAAAGTTCAGTTAGTTCAACTAATGGTTAGTTGAACTACACGTTGGCTTCAACTTTCATGCTTAGATTGATATCAATTATGTTCGAGATGGCTGATATTTCGTCTTCCGTTAAGCTCATTAGCACAGCATACAACAGCTAACCCGTGACAGGAATGAGGAATTTTAGTTAACACAGATAAAACTCTTACTCATGGTGCATGCTGTGGTAGCATCCAAAGTGTGTACCATGTATACCTTTACCATTATACAGTATACAGTATGCTATAGTACCATGCTATTTTTGACAGTACCATAGTACTTATTTGCTGACAAAGCAAATGTACCAGACTATGGTACCTGATTCTACGATGTACAGGAGTATGGTACTATAGACCACGTACCAGGATAATGTCATAAATGTGCTAGTCTAATAGTGCCTACTTTAGTACCATGGTAATACTATAGTAATTTTTGGTATATACTATAGTTTAACATAGTAAACTATAGTACATTCCAGAGTAAAAACTCTTACAGATATAGTGACTTGCCTTTTAAACAATCAGTTGAAAAAAAAAAATGACTGAGGTGTCCTTGGAAATGGCAGAATGGTACCATGACAGCAAAATGCCTCAATTGGTAATGATGAAAAGTGCCTCCGCTCAGCCATCAAGCTAAATGTCCTTTAAATTGGAATGGGAATAGGAAAGCATTTTCACAGTGGCGCTGCACAATGATGGCACTTCTTTCTGGATGGTCTGTGGGTTTGTGAGTATTTTATTACGACGCTTGCAAGAGGTGAGCAAAAAACCGAAATAAAAAGACTTGACAGTGTTCAGACTGTCTCCGCCTGTCTGCAGAGGGGAGAAGAATAAGTGAATGGAAAATGTGGCGCTTCAGTCACCCAGAAGAAAGAAAGGGTGGCGGGGGAAGGGCTTGCACACACACACACACACACACACACACAGTCTGTGCGGGTGTGTCTAAGTGTGACCTTAATACTGCAGTGTAAACACACACACACACACACACACACACACACACACACACACACACACACACACACACACACACACACACAC
>JAQQZT010000008.1:21090612-21102969 GCA_030068275.1 Clarias platycephalus | reverse complement strand
ACACACACACACACACACACACACACACACACACACACACACACACACACACACACACACACACACACACACCTTTGAGAAAGCTCCTTAAAAGATCTACATAGCAAAATCCCCAAGGTAGGTTTAACCCCCCCAGTCTTGGATTAACACTGCACAGTGTTCATACAGGCCCACTTGAACTCACATGACTCTGAACTCTAAAGGTGTTAAATAAACACTGGTGATATTATATACTGTAAGTAATGTAGCTAAAATGTGGCATAAGGAAAGGCATAAATTTAAACCAGGTGGCACCGTGGCTTAGTGGTTAATACTGTCACCTCTCACCTACAGACCTGGTGCCCTTTGCATGTGCTCCCTGTTCTCCCAGTCCAAAGACATGTAGGCTGATTGAAGTTTCCAAATTGTGTGTGTGTGTGTGTGTGTGCTCTTGTGCTCTATGATGGGTTGGCACCCTATGCAGAGTTTCCTTACCTTGTATCATGAGCTCCCTGAGACCCAAGATAAGAGGTTTTGATGATGAATGGATGGATGGATGGATTGTTGGATAGATGGATGAATGGATGGATTAATACCTAAAAATCCAAGCGGCACAGATCTGTGCTGGCAACACGGCATAGGTCAATGATGATTAAAAAGCCGTATATTGTCGGTGTGTGTTAATGGAGAAGATTCAGACATCAAACTGTGCATTTCGCTTTTCGGACATATCAGATAGACCAAAAGTTATTACTTTTATACTGTTAATTTTACCACTACCGCAATATAGGAATGACATCAAAAAAATGTGGAACTCTTAAAATGGAGCATATTATTATTATTACTTTTGGTCATAGAAACAACTGTAAGCAACCCAAAAAAACAAACATGACATTATGTGTATCTGTGTATTTCTTTGACTATGTGACCCTTTTTGACCCCAGTCTTATTTGTATAGTTGGTTAAAATGAAATACAATTCATTTCATCATATTGCCTAGTTTGTGCTAAAATAAATAAATAAATAAAGGTCTATGCCACACTGTACTACACAAGCCATATATGTGTTTATTTGAAAGAAGAAGAAGAAGAAGAAGAAGTAGAAGAAGAAGAAGAAGAAAAACAGTCTAAAATGCTTTGGGTTTTAAGGGCAACTACACCATCAAACAACAAAATATTTTAATGACCACTAGATGTCAGTATTGACCCATGTGATATCTGTTATATCACAACGGCAACCACACTGAAGTTACTCCAGCACACGATTAAAAAATAATAACACGAATAAATAAATAAATAAATAAATAAAACAAAGGAGAGTTTTTTTTTTTTTTTATGTATCTATTACAGATAAATAGTGGAACCTTAGTCAAATAGTGTAAAGCCTGGGTTTAGCTCAGAAATTAACTCTTCTCTATGTTGATACTTTATATATGGTTAAGGTCTGTATATTAATAGTAAACGTTTGAGCGAGAACATTTTCATATCCTTATTAGAAAGTTGAATATGAATAAAAAGACAAACAAACAAACAAAGTTTGTTTGTTTGTAAATAAATAAATAAATATTGAAGAAACAACCAGCCTGTATAAGTATTCTGCATGTATAATTTATTATCGTTGGGATTAACGGTGCTCTTTACCTGCTGATTAGTTTGAATGGATCTCGCGTTGACCAATCAGAGAGCCGAAACGATGCTGGCTCTCCCCGCGCTGTCGAATGGGACGCGTGTGGGCGGGGCTTTGCTGCGCTCGGGCTTTGTTCTCCGAGACAGGAGTGAAGTTTTAGCTCCGTTATTCCGCAGCTCATTGCACTGGACTTACGAGCTCAGAAACGCGCTGGCCATAATACTCCAAAAACTTTTTATTTCTTACAGAACAAGAGTGTTTTACGTGGACTTTTTTTTTTTTTTTTGGTTTGCAGTTTCAGGATTGTTTCTTAAAGTGCTGGAACTTTTTCCCTTTCTTTACAATGGAAACTTTTCCATCACTGGCATTATGAGCAGAGCTGAGACACGGAGAACTGCGCTTATGGGCTTTCCAGCACACATTTACATTTAAAGGATTTTGCATTTATTTCTTTTGCATTAAAGGTATTTTTTGCATTTATACCTGTTTTTTTTGTGTGTTTTTTTTGCATTGACGCCTGTTGCATCTAAATGCATTTAACACAGAAGAACATCATTATTTCCCTTTGCACAGAGTTTCCTTTAAAAACCAACTAAAATAGATATATTTTTTGCATTGCTGCAGGAGAAATACATGCACGGCCCAATTTTGGGTTGCTTTCAAAAGTTTTTGTTCTTCTCAGCGTCCTTCATACTTGGAGTGGATGCATCTCTGTTCCAGAGAGCTGGACTGGCAATTTCAGCATGGAGCCTTCAGGTAGGAGTCTGTCTTCGTTTCAGCTGCTTTTGTTGATCTTATGGACTTTATGGCAACGGTCGTCATCCAGCCAAGCTCGCCACGAGTTCCATGTTTTGGAAGAGCAGCCAGTTGGCACTTACGTGGGCACCGTGGACCCCAAACCTGGATTTACTTACCGTTTTGGCGAGAATCACAAGCTGTTCACTATCAATGGCACAAACGGTGTGATACGTACTTCGTCAGTGATCGACCGAGAGACCTTGCCAAGTGACATAATCAATGTTGTGGTGTTGTCCAGCCAGCCCACATACCCTACAGAGGTCAGAATTGTTGTTCTGGATGTGAACGATAACGCTCCTGCATTCCCAGATGCGACCATTGCGGTTTCGTTCAGAGAGGACGCGGTCGGGGGAAGGCAGGTCATCCTGGACACTGCTACAGATGCAGACATTGGCAACAATGGAGTGGATCACAATACTTATCGGATTATTAGTGGCAATGAGAAGGGAACATTTCGCCTGGATGTTACTGTGAACCCAAGCGGACAGGGTGCCTTTTTACATTTAGTGACCACAGGTGGCTTGGATAGGGAGCTAACTTCCTTCTACCAGCTTCTTGTTGAGGTCCAAGACAAAGGGGAAACGAAAAAATACGGTTATCTCCAAGTAAACGTCACCGTCCAGGATGTAAATGACAACCCACCCACGTTTGACTTAGATCAGTACCAAACAAGCGTGCTTGAAGATGCAGCTGTAGGGTCTAGCGTTTTGCATGTTGCAGCCACGGATCAGGACGAAGGTGCTAACGCAGACATCAGGTACTTTTTAGATGAAGGAACCCCTTTCCAAATAGACCCAAAAGCAGGTACTATTATTATTAAAGAGGCTTTAGATTACGAGAGCAAAAAAGAATATTCCTTCACCATACATGCTACAGATAATGGAGTGCCTTCACTTTCAGGAAGGTCAGAAGCAACAATTAAACTGCTTGATGTGAATGATAACGATCCTGTGGTAAAGTTTAGGTATTTTCCTACCACTTCAAAATTTGCTTCTGTTGATGAAAATGCACAAATCGGAACAGTAGTAGCATTGTTGACAGTTTCCGATTCAGATTCCTCCACAGCTAATGGTAATATATCCGTTTCTATTCTTGGGGGGAATGAGCAGGGCCACTTCGAAGTGCACACTTCTCCTGTCCCCAACCTGAGCTTAATTAAAGTGGCCAGTGTGCTAGACAGAGAGCGGATATCATCCTATAACCTTACGGTATCTGTGTCTGATAACGGGAAACCAGTGTCTAGATCCTCTTTTGCTAGCCTAGTCATATTTGTGAACGATATTAACGATCACCCACCCATATTCCAGGAAGCAGTCTATAGGGTTGATATTAGTGAAGATGTTCCCAGAGGCAGCTACATTAAAGGCGTCTCGGCCACTGATGGTGATTCTGGGCAGAATGCTAACCTGCGTTATTCGCTGGTGTCAGGGAACAGTTTGGGTTGGTTCGCCATTAGTGAGAACAGTGGCCTGGTCACTAGTGCGGCCACACTTGATAGGGAAATTGCATCTGAAATCACACTGAACATAAGTGCCAAAGACCAAGGCCTGCAGCCTAAGATATCATACACCACGCTGATTGTGAACATCATGGATGTGAACGACCAAGTCCCAACATTCACACAAAACATGTATCAATTATCTCTGGTTGAGCATTCGCCAGCCGGTAGTGAACTTCTACTGCTGTCCGCCGTAGATACAGATCTTGGTGACAATGGCACGGTACAGTTCACATTTGACTCGGAAACACCAGCTAACCTGCAGGAGCTATTCCATTTAGATGCAGTAACAGGGAGGCTAAGCACTACTTCTGAGCTGGATAGAGAAGAACAGGGTTCTTACCAACTGTATGTTAAAGCTACCGATAGAGGTTCTCCCGCTTTACATTCTACTGCCAAAGTCAACATCACGTTAAAAGATATTAACGATAACCAGCCAGTCTTTTACCCTGTGCAGTATTTCGCAACCATTAAAGAAAACGAGCCTCCTGCATCTTATGTCATAACCGTGTCAGCCTCTGATCCTGATCTAGGTCGAAATGGCACCGTCAGATATGCGATCACTGCTGGAGACACTTTCAAGTTTCACATCAACAGCAACACGGGCAAAATCACAACGTTAATGCTTCTGGACAGGGAGGAGAAAACAAGTTACCAGTTGCAGGTTTCTGCTACAGATGGAGGAGATCTGCGCTCGCATACACAAGGGATTGTAACCATAAACGTGATCGACACACACGATAGCCCGCCTTCATTCAGCCAGAAGGAATACAGCTTTGTCATTTTTGAAAACACCATCCATGGCACTGTGATAGGCACAGTGTTAGCTACTTCGCTTGACTTGAACAGCAATATTAGTTATTTGATAGCATCGGGAGACCAGAAAGGCCTTTTTCAAGTAAATAGTGTAACAGGACAGATAACAGCCACTGGATTAATTGACAGGGAGGAGCAGGCGTTTTATCAGCTGAAGGTGATCGCCAGAGGTGGAGATGTTACAGGAGAAGCTTCAGTCAACATCACAATAAAGGATCTGAATGACAATGCTCCTCATTTTCTCCATCCTGTGGAGCATGTAAGCGCAGTAGAGAACTGGAAGACGGGCCATCACATATTTCAAGCAAAAGCTTTTGATCCCGATGAAGGTCCTAATGGTATGATAGAGTATAGCCTCCAGCAAAACCCCAAAGGACTCTTTCATATTCATGAGAAACATGGACTTATCACACTTACTGGGTCGCTAGAGGTCTCCACAAGCTCATACCAGGTCGAGGTTTTGGCCTCTGACCGTGGTGTTCCCCAGCGCACCTCCACCCTGGTCTTGACTGTCAGTGTCTATGATGTCAATGACAACGCACCTGTTTTTGACCAGCTCTCGTATGAAGTTATTATCTTGGAGTCAGAACCGGTGAACAGTCGATTCTTCAAGGTGGATGCTACAGATAAAGACTCTGGAGTAAATGGGGAAATAGTGTATGACATTACTGGTGGGAACACTAATGACGTTTTTGGGATTTTCCCTGATGGACATTTATATATAAAGGCAGATCTGGACAGAGAAGTGCAAGACAGGTACAATCTTCTACTTGTGGCACGGGACAGAGCAGTAGAGCCACTAAGCGCTAGTGTAAACGTGACCATTATTCTAGATGATGTAAACGATAACCGGCCACTTTTCAACAGCACAAATTATGTGTTCCGCTTCAAGGAAGAGCAGCCGCGGGGTTCACTAGTCGGACAAATTTTTGCAGAGGATAAAGACCTTGGGCCAAACAGTGAGGTGAGGTACTCTTTTGAAACACCACAGTCAAACTTTGAGCTGAATGCCATCACTGGAGAATTGACTAGCACACTACAATTTGACAGGGAATCTCTGATGAGGCAGAGAGGCACGACAGTTTTTACCTTTACGGTTATTTCGTCTGATCAAGGACTTCCTAAGCCTCTCAAAGACCAAGCCAAAGTGCAAGTCTACATTCAGGATATCAACGACAGTCCACCCAAGTTTACTAAGGACATCTACCAGGCATCCATCTCAGAGTCGGCACAAAACATGACACAGCTCTTGAGAGTATCTGCTTCAGATGTGGATGAGAACCAAAATGGACTGGTGCGCTACCACATCTTGGAGGGAAATGAGGAAAGCCAATTCAGCATTGACAGCAATTCTGGTCAAGTCACACTTGTGGGAAATTTGGACTACGCAGTCACATCCTCTTACTCTCTTAAGATCATAGCTGAAGACTCTGGAGCAGTTCCACTATCGTCTTCTTGTCTACTGAGTATTAGCATCCTAGACGAGAATGATAACGCTCCATCTTTTCCAAAGTCTACCATTACAGTAGACGTTCTTGAGAACATGAGAATTGGAGAGCTTGTGGCATCCATCACAGCGACTGACTCAGATTCGGGTTCCAATGCTGATATAACATACAGCATCACAGCTAACAACAATCATGGCACTTTTAGTATTAGTCCAAGCACTGGTAGCATCTTTCTTGTCCGAAAGCTAGACTATGAAACTCAGTCCATCTACAAACTGAACATCACTGCAAAGGACAATGGCAGGCCTCAAAGATCCTCTTCCATCCCTCTTATTATTCATGTCCGAGATTTCAATGACAACCCTCCTGTTTTTACTCCTGGTGATATTTTTAAGTCCATCCCTGAAAACCTTCCTCTGTCCACTTCTGTCATGGCAATCACAGCTCATGACACAGATGCAGATATTAACGGACAGCTGGAATATTCAATAATACAGCAAATTCCAAGAGGGAACCACTTCCGCATCAATCCGATCACTGGTGTTATCGTGACAAATGGCGAGATTGACCGAGAGTTCTCAAACATGTTTGAGTTGACTATCAAAGCAACCGATCAAGCAGTTCCTGTGGAGTTCCGTCGTTTTGCACTGAAGAATGTCACAATCTGGGTCACTGACCAAAATGACAATGTTCCAAACTTCATCTCCCAGAACGCCCTGGTGGCTGAACCCAACATTGTAACTGGCTCGATCCTGACAACAGTTGTAGCTTACGATCCTGATGAGGGTGCAAACGGTGAGGTGGAGTACGAGCTGGTCAAAGACGACTCGGATACTTTCATCATGGACAGGTACAGTGGTGACATCCGACTGACGTCCCAGCTTGTCCCTTCGAAACTAATTTACAGTCTCATAGTTTCTGCCACCGACCATGGTACAGAGCGAAAAACATCCCGTACCGAATTAACTATCATTTTACAAGGTGCTGATGGGCCCGTTTTCTCTCAACCCAAATATATTACAATTTTAAAGGAAGGTCAACCTCCTGGCACCAACGTCATCTCACTCGACGCATCCAGCCCTCATGGCTCCGGCACCAAAGTGGAGTATTTCATCGTGGCCGTCCGGAGTGGCGGAAAAGCCGTGGGAAGGCTTTTCACCATTGGCCGTCACACCGGCATGATCCAGACGGCAACCGAACTGGATAGGGAGCAAGGAGCTGATTTGTACCTTCTGGATGTCTACGCCATTGAGACAGAGACCAGCCAACCACGAACTCAGAGAGCTGAGGTGAGTAATGGCTTTTTTCCTGCTTAGTCGTGTTTGCATCGTTCGCCTTATTTTCCTGGGAAAACCTAATGAGGTTAAACGTTTTTGGAAATGTGTGCCTGTGATTCTGATGGCTCTTGCATATTATGCTTGAAAAGGTCCAAGAAAATTAGAATTCATGGCTGTGCTGTAACATATGCTGAAGTCATTGGCCTGGTTTGGGGGGATCAGGTTTTCTGATGGAAAAACTGGCAGCCACACTCCTCAAGTTAAAACACACACACACATTTTCTGTATATTTGTTAATTAAAACCCTGCTTTATGTATTTTTCTGAGAGATCTGGGTTGTGTTAGATGTAAATAACCTTGCACTTGAGCAAGTCATGGTTGTTGTAAGTGGGATTTTGTGTTTTTGGCAGGCCATCCTTATTGTTCCAAGCTCATGCTATAACTGGTTCACAGAGGCGACTGCTGGGTTTTGTCTTAGAGAGGGAAGTGTGTGCGTATCCTGTGTTTTGTCGAAGTTCCTGCCCAGGCCATCTTATCAGCTGGCACGAATTCCACAAATCAAGATGTCAGACGACTTTACTGATTATTCTTATAACTGATTACTCATTTAAATCATGGCCAAACGGAGGGAGTTGGATGGTAAGGAATATTTTTTTCTTCTTCAGTTTTGTTAGAAGTCCAGAAAGAAAAATGGGGAGTTTAGGGGGTAGGGTGGGGGATGCAGGGGGGCATATTAAAGATGTGGAAAGCAGCAAGCAGTGAGTGTTTCAACCCCTTTCGGATACCTGTCTCCAACAGAGCGAAGGGGGTAATTACGCTGGATCTGAGTTTTTTCGGGGCAGATTTAAAGCCGGGTGGTCCTGCTTTTGTGCCACCAGCTTTAGCTCAGGGGGCAATAAATGACCGTTAAATTCAGATGACCCTTTAAGTCTTCGCTGAATAGAATTTTTTTTCCTTCTCCAGAGAAAAGGAGAGCGGTTGGAAAAAAAGGAAAACATTCGAAGCCGAAAGCGTGTAGTAGTACTACTATGCCGTGATGCTTTCTTTCGTGCTCCTGCTAAATTGTCCCCTCGGGATCGAGTTAAAATCCTGTGCAGCAGAAAAGAGAGAGTAGTGGTGGTGGTGATGGGGTGAGGGCGGGTGTGTGTAGTGGGGGGGGGGGAGTGTAAGGGTTTGGAGGATCGGATGAAACTTTAGGCTGACTTTTTGGGTGGCTGAGGCTGAGCCACTCCTCAAATCAAAACCAAATGTGACTCTATATATGCGTTGAAGGAAATTTCAGCTGGAACCGAAAATCTTGTGTTATTACAGGCTTGTTGTTACGCATGCATAAATTGGATTTTTTTCTCCCCCTACTTTTGCTCTCTTTCGGTTCAGCCCTGCAACATGTCCTCTAAGAAAATAAATATTTTGTTTTTAACGTAATAAAAGACTAAAACGTCATCAGCTTTTATCTAATGTTTAACACTCGTGTCCTCACCGGCTCCTCTTACATTCTCTCTCTCTCTCTCCACTGCCCTGAAGACTCTTCCATGGTGGAGAACTTACTGCTGATACTGGAGACTCCTTCTATAAATGCTAAACAACATATCAACAATTACATATTCCTCTTTTTTCATATATATAACAAATAATAATAATAATAATTACGTGGCATGTAAACTTCTCTGAGTATGTTGTCAGGAATTTAAGTGAAGAACTGCAGGATGGAGAAAAAGTGGAGATAAAGAGAACAGAAACAGTGTGTTTAGATTAAATGATGACGTTAAAAGAGTGTGTTCCAGGCTGTGTCGCTGGCGCATGTTTGATGAGGATCAACAAAACAGGATCGAACACACACGCACACAAAACGGTTTACATATTTTTTTTGTCTGCAGGAACATCTTCATTCAGCCATTTAAAGTCCATGCATGAGCAATCAGTGTGTGTTTGTGTATTTGTGTCCTTCATCTTTTCTGTCTCTCTCTCTCTCTCCCTTTTTGAACTAAAGCTTCTCTATATTGACCATGACACACAAAGAGAAGAGTAACTGATTGCACCTTTTAAATCTTACTCATTTGTGCGCGCGCACACACACACACACACACACACACACACACACACACACACTGACTCTTTGCCCTTGTTTACAGAACATAGTTACATGAGAGTCTGTACCATCTGTCTGATCTAATACTGCAATATCTTCCACTCTCTCTCTCTCTCTCTCTCTTTCTTTCTTTGATTTAACATCGTTATCCTTCTTCTTGTCCCTCATTTGGTGACAGATTTAGAGGCTGGACCTAAAAATGAACCAGATTACCTTTCTCTGTGTCTCTCTATCTCTTTTTCTGAGGTTGAAGGTTTCGGACGTTTAGGGAGCTTCCACATTCCAACAAAAGAGAGAGAGAGCGCGAGAGCATGAGCAGATGGCTAGAGAAGATAGAGGTGTCTTATGAGTTTGTTTAACTCCAAGGTCTCGGTGTGTGTGTGAGTGTGTGAGTGTGCATGTACTCAGTCCCTTCTCACTATTGTTCCACTCTTTTTAGAGCTTTTGTATCAACACACATGCGCGCACACACACAGACACACACAATGTGGTTCTGGCTATGAAGAGACAAATCACAGGTTTGCAATAAAGCTATCGTTTATTTAAGTTTCAACAGTGAAAATTCTTTTAGACTTTTTTTTTTTATGATGCACCGGAACCTTAGAAAGATTTTCAGTAGCATGTCGGAGTAAAAAGCTTAGTGAAACGTTGTTACCTTAACGACCTTTGCATCATGTCTCAGTAAAAAGTGTTAAAATGTATTTTTCCAACATTGTTTATAAGTAAAACTAACTTTGGTAGCTTCATAACTTTTGTATCATGTCTAACATGAATATTTTAATAAACTTTAACAAACCACTAAGTACAACATTTAGCACTTTAAGCATTGTTTTTGAACATAACTTTTAGCAAAACTTTAGTAAAAGCAGTACTTACACTAATACAAGCACTGCGGTCATATATTTATCATTATGTCTTTCTAAACATGCAACAATTAGCACTTCCTCGATTGTTTTTCAATAGAAACATAAGCTTTTAGTACAATTTCTTGTATTAAATACAAAAATTCTAAATATTTGTGAAAACTATTTGAAATTCACAATATTAGCATGGGGTTGTAGTAGAAATGAAAAAAAAAAAAAAGACTTTCTACCTTAACAATTGTAGCACAAAGTCTTAAAACTTGTGCTTCCAGTTTTATTTATTTTACAGCTTTGTTTACAGATTTCTTGTATTTCTTATAATTATTGTGTCTAACATTGTTGTTGTTGTTGTTGTTTTTAAAGGTGCAATTCACAATTTTTATGCCTCAGTTAAAATTGAAAGGTTAAGATGTTTAATGATTATAGCACAATGTCTTAGTAAAAGTATACAATACTATACAATAAGTTTAGTAAAAATACTTCCAACACTGGTTATAAAATAAATCTAATCATATATCAAATTAACATTATTAGCACCACATTTTGGTAGAAATGTTACAACTAACATCCGTAGTGTTTTTCTGGTGTTTTTCTCTACTCATTACTTTTACCTCAGTGCCTCAGTAAAAATGCAATATTTAGATTGTTTAGCATTGTTTTTGAATGAAACATTACTACTTAAAAATTACTACTTTTAGCCTCAAATTTGAGGAAAAGTGCTATATAGCTAAATGCTTTTTATAACACAAATTTTAGCACTGTGTTAGGTAAATAAAAAAAAATAAAAGTAGCAGGAATTAACAAAACACAATTTTGGCATCCTGTCTTTTTTACACAAATACTACACTTAACACATTAAATGAACACTGTAAGCACCATGCCTTGGTAAATGTGTTACTTTACTTATGCTCCTAATATTTTTTAGTTTTTTGAGGACAACTTTTTAAATATTAACAATTTTTAGCATTACATTGCATTTTGTTGAGCATTTTAGTGAGACATTAAGATCAATAATATTAACTTTAGACAATGTTAACTTTGGTTTTCTACTTCTTCGTATTCTAGTTTTCTTCTTCTAGTTTTATACTTTTACTACTTTTCTGATAAAAACAAAAAACGCGCAGAAACACACAAACTCCCGCTAGCGAAAACAAGTTTGTTTAGAAACAGACACAGTGTGTTGCTCTGTCCTAACTTTGTTAGTATCATTGAGTCTTAGCATAACCAAATGTTTTGATGCACACACTGTGTAATTGGTTATATAATAATTGCGTAACAACATGATGTTTGTGTTTAAAGGAAATTAGGTTTTTTGGCATTCCAGACAACACAGACCTTTGCTATGTGTTTAGAGAAGTCTGGAGCCATTGTGTTTTTAAATTTTTTTTCTGCCCTTGCATTGTTTTTCTCCTGGAAGCGTTTCAGTCCAGCATTGGGTTCTGCGCAGCCGGAAAACGGCACGCTATTCTCAGCATGGAGTGATTTTTTACAGAATTTTTTTTCAAAAGGGATCCTTCTGGTCCGTGACTCAGGGATAGATTGATTCTGTCTGGGAGTTCAGCCTTGAGGAAATAACATTAAGGTGTTATGAGAATGAAGAGAGTAGAAGTTGTGTGTGTGTATGTGTGTGTGTGTATGTGTGTGTGTGTGTGTGTGCGCGAGCATGCTTATAACATACAACTGAGCTAATAAGTCAGTTTATGTACACGTGCATACTATTGGATATACATGCTGGCCCTATCGGATTATGCAACCTCAGCAGAGCACACACACACATGTGCACACACTGGTGCATGTGGCTACTTACCTAACTTAGTAGGTGGTCTATGAAGGTTAAAGTTGGGGAATGTTATGTGTGTGTGTGTGTGTGTGTGTGTGTGTGTGTGTGTGTGTGTGTGTGTGTGTGTGAGAGCGTGTGTGTGTTACTGTCCTGTTTTACACCAATTAAATTGAATGCATGAAC
>JAQQZT010000008.1:21030462-21047193 GCA_030068275.1 Clarias platycephalus | reverse complement strand
ACATTTTGTGTGACAAACATGCAAAAGAATAAGAAATCAGGAGGGGGGCAAATAGTTTTTCACACCACTGTATATACCCACTTCAAAACCAGGGGCATTTTACACATTTGATCATCCCTCTTTTGTGGGCCACATTGGCTAATTATGTGTTTGTTGATCTTACTTCATGCAAACTGGCATTGAAATTATGAAACAGATTTGGACACTAAAAAAAATCTTAATATTATAGCATTCAAAGATATTCTGAACAATTCTGGTGTTCCACTTTTGAGGCAACAGTTTAGGAAAGTTCTACATATTAATGTGGATTTGATAAGTAAGTGAAGATAATTAAGTACTGTATGTAATGTAACGTAACGCTCTTTGCAACAATGACCACTGTTTAAAGCGCTATATAAAACAAAGAAATTAATTGAATTGAATTGTTAGTATACATGTATTTTAGACCATATACAGTGTCTGGGTATGGACAGGCTTGTGGTGTTCTGATTGATCCTGATAGGGTTTAAGCTTTTCAATGCTTGGTCCAGGTCGATATGGACTGGGCATTATATCTTCTAAGGTTGGTCTAGGAGTCTGAACTAGAAGAGGTTGGAGTGGATTTATATGTTAACCCTCTATAACCCTTTTTTGAGGTAAGTACTCTGGAGAGGGCTACAGCAATAGGATGAAAATAGGGGGCCTGGATTGGGTTCATATACAGAGCTCCATATACTGTATGTTGGTGCTGATGAGTCTGGGTTCAAGTGAAACTGAACAAAATTCCTTTGAAATTGGTCTGAAGCTCTGAATAAGGTCTGATTCAATTGGGTTAGGATAGAATTTAAACTCTTCTTAGGTGGATATGGACAGTGTTGAGTGAGTGTACAAATCCACTTCAGTTCTTCCCTTCGACCCTTTTTTAATGTATATATCAATTCAAGGTCATTTGTATTAAAATATGGGAAACACTTGTCCTATGCCTGCCCTATCATCTCGTGAAACCTTATCAATTGTTTCAATCAGCAGAGCAGAGAGAGGCTTACTTCACCCCAGGTGTTCTGTAGTGTAGACCCGTGCCAAGGAGCTAGGCCATCCTTGGCTAACATGGATATGATCAGAAATATCTGGAGCTTTTGCAGTTCGAGCCACATGTGTTACAAAGGAATGAGTAAGCCAAACTCTGAAACAACAGACCAGCAGACTGGAACAAGGATCCAGACATCCTAACGATCTCCAAGGTTTAACTATAGAACATGTGGAAACCGTGTGGAGGGGGTTTTCCCTTATTTCACTTCTCATAGAAAAGAGCAGATTGAGAAATAAACTAGAAAGCTAGAAAAGTTGTGCATTTAATATTCAATTAGTGTAAGTTTTAAAACATAATGCTGAATTTGTGAAACATGGAATCTTGCATCACAGTGTCTATATTTATGAAAGATATAGAGTTAAACAAGCGTAACATGGTCTCAGGTAAAGGCCCTCTAAGAAGCCCAGGCAGACACTGCAGGTTTGGTGTGTGTCCATTTAAAGTGGTGTTAATTAAGCCTCTGTGTTGTAATTTGGCTAACAGCCTGTCAGCGCCTGAGTTCGATCCTGTTACAGGAAATTGGAAATTGGAACCCCATACATTTGTTCAAAATTTTCCCCAGCTTCCTTTATTGCTCCCTGCTTTTCTTTACTTTTTCATCTTAAGTTAACTGAAGTTCCGTATGCCCTCTGCATCCTGTCACGTCGCTTCATAATTGCTCTGGCGGCCACATCCAGAAAGAACCATAAAACCTCTCAACATTTTAAGTGGAGGTCAGTCAGACGCAAGCCTCGTATCATTCTCCTTCTCTGTTCACAGTACTTAAAGAGTTTTAATTGGTTCACAGAAGGAAAGGGGGTTTTGACCCAGGTAGGTAATGGGAAATACAGATCCAGAGCAGTGGACTAAAAGACAGTTTTTTGAAACATTTAAAGGAATGGTTTAATGAAAAAAAGAAAGAAATTTACAGTGGTTCATTTACCCCAATTGCATTCAGTCAACCCAGGGTTTGATTGCTTGTTTGTTTGCACGAGCTACACAGATTATGTACTGTAGCTTACTACTAAGTGGAACATAAAACAACCAGTTTAACACCATATACTCACCACAAAGCATTTTTAGTTGTTTGTATATATTTTCGGGTACTTCGTTGTATATTTTCCATTAAATTTTTCCTTACAATAGCTACTGTACAGAACCTCCGGTATTAAAGCTACTGATTTCTAACTACTAACTCACAGTTGAAGTCCATTCAACAAGACCCTCAATCCTCAATAGTCAGGCATGGGCTTGGATTGGGTTCTGCCACACTTTGTAAGTCACTTTGTATAAAATGAATACATGAATAACATTTATACCACACAGCTTCTCTCGGGTCGTAAGGAGTCAATTCCGGTGTCACTTCTTTATTTCCAATGAAACATATTCGACAGTGTGGTGAGTGGTGTTCTTTGAATCCTGTCGCGTGTGGAGCCAGTCGTCTGGGCCTCCATTGTTTTTCACTTTTAAATAGATGCATCACGGTCTGTCTGCACAGTATTTCTCCTCTGGCTTGCTATAGTATCACATGTGTACCAAGGGATCTATTAGCTGAATTTATGGAGGAATGCAACACCAGTCTAAGTTCAAAGAGCAGGGCAGTTCCTCTGAGATCATATACTATTTGACTGCTACCAAGCTCTGTTTCTGCTTTTTACATCTCTTGTTTCTCAATTTCTCTACCTTTTTTTTTTTTTCTTATTCGTTTCGTGTTTGTGTGGTTTTAAAATTCAAACAACAGTCGTCAAAAAACCATATGTTTTGTCACAAAAAAAGACTTGCCAAAATGTCAAATGCCATAACTCTGTACTATTTTAGTCTGTTCAGTAGCAAATTAGTGGTTTGTATATGAGACTACATACTGTAAATCACCAAACTCAGCATAAGCCTAAGTGCCATTCTTTTGGACAAAGAGAATAACACAGCATAAATGCTTTAAAATAAAATAGCGACCACCAAGGAATCTTATTATTGTGAAAACTGTGTTCATGCAGTGGAGACATTTGTTAATATGGCTATATGACCACTGACTAAATGTTTCTTGCCATCTTTTTCCTAGGTCTAATGTTTAGTGCTTGGTGATATAATTAATCGCTGGTTTTGACCCTATCTTTTGGATTTTAATGAGTAGGCTGTGATTAGTGGATGGCTTCCTGCTGTTACAGTAATAAAGGGTTTAGCTAGCGAAACTTGAATACTTTCTCACCACATTTTATTGTTTTAAACTTTTTTTTCTTGTGTTCTTCAGTCGAATACATGTCTAATTCTGAATCCGAATTCATATGGAAGAATGATATCCTCAGCACTAATTGATAAGAATAAATTCTGAAGGGTGTAACAATAGATAGAGGAAACTTAGCTGGTATTATATCAAAACTTATTCGCCAGAAGAGGTTTAAAAAAAATACATACATATACTGTATATTTTGGGTCATTTGCAAAATGCACACAATGGACACACATTACATACACTATACTACACACACATACTACATACTAATACTGTATATATCGACAACCTGTATCTTCGCCACCTGGGCACACGGGCATTGTCACGGCTGGACGTGTCTTTCTGGTGCATCCGGGCAGCACAGGTGCTTGGGTCGATCGGCGTTGCTTGCAGCGTTGCTGCGCCATCGTCAACGTGTGTGCCATTGTGTGTGTGTGTGTGTGTGTGTGTGTGTGTGTATAGGTTGTGTAGTGTGTGTAGGATCTGTGTGTGTAGTACTGTATAGTATATGTAATGTCTGTCTATTGTGTGCATTTTGCAAATGACCTAAAATATCTGAGACATGCATAGTGCAATTGTTGAGCTCAATGAGATCCAGCAGTATACCTAGTTTGACATGTATACGTGCAAATGTGTATGGGCTATGCATCGCTTGTGAAGGCTCTCCAGAATCTCCAGACTCGCAGGCGTCCTAATGGCAGCAGATTTCAAATTATGTGCCGATTTCCATTAGTTTTTGAGCATGTTAAGACCTTCAAAACCCTAAATAGAAAAAAATATTAGCCATCATGAGTCTAATAAGTCTGTAAACTAGCTAGCTGTGAAAAAAAATATTTTTGCTGACTTAATAGAACTTCTGAAAGTAATGTTAATGTTACACTTATAAATGTTTACAGATGTTTGCTGCTAACCATTAGCCAGCTACCAAAGCAATCTAATCTGACCTTTTTTTTTTTTTGAGAAGGTTTTAAATATTAAAAACTGTTGACAATCTCTGCTAACAATTTCCATCTAAAAGCTAATTTATGATTATTTGGCTAGCTAAAAGCTAATTTCAGCATATTTCTGTAGGGATTACTAGGTTATGTTCATAAATGTTGACCATTTTGACTGCTGTATAGCTGAAATAATTCTGCAAGGCACTATTTCTGACAGGATTTTTTTTTTCAGTAATATTAACAAACACAGTGACAATCTTTTCTGCAAAACTATCTGAAATCATCTGAGACAATTTTTGAGATAGTCAACATTTATGAACATAACTTATACAAATCTATCTCCACTGCTAACAATATCCATATACTGTAGGTAAAAGCTATTTTATGTGCCTTGCTAAAAGCTAATTTACCCCTATTTGTGAGAGAATCACTAAGTTTCCTAGTTTTCTAGCTAAGAGTTAGACGATTTCGCTAGCAAACATCGAATTCTAACATATTTCTGAGAGGATTACTAGGGTTTATTCATTAATGTTGACCATTTTTATAACTTTATAGCTGAAATAATTTAGCATAACAATATTTCTGGCAAGAGTTTTTTCAATAATATTAACAAACACAATGATAGTGTTTATTGCTAATGCTAGGCAACTAACTGAAATCATCTGAGAGGAAATTTATGAAAGGATTTTTAGCCTTAAATCCTCCCTCACACTCACTAGGTATCTAAAAGAACCTAATTAAAAAATATCTCAGACAAGTTTTACTTTCACTGCCAACATTAGCATTTTAGCTCAAATGTTTAAAGCTTTCACGCATTTCTGTTCGAATTTTCAATTCTGTTCATAGATTTACACCATTTGTACGTGCACAGGTTTTCTAGCCAGAATCTTATGCTCTGCCAGCAAATCCTGGTCAGTGTTTATCGACTGTATGTCAACACATGCTCCATACTGCATATTTGCAGCGTCGTGCTTGCTAGCACACTAAATAGTTTGGATAGCGAGACAAGTGAGACATGCTTTAGCAGGTGATTCGAATAGCTCAGGACACACCTGTTAAAACAAACCAGTTCAGATGAGTGTTTTACATTAGAATAAGGTTCAGTGAAGGCAGACCTGGGTGAAACTGTGAAAGCCTGCTAAAAGTATTAGCACCAAGCCGCTTCACTAGAAAGCATAAGTTGTCCACGTGCTAGTCTGTATGTTTGTACTGTGATACCGTCTCTACAAATTGTTATTTTGTGAATATTTTTTATTAAATTTCGTAGACAAACAGAATTACATCTCTACATGCTGTACATATAGAGAAAGATATCAAATGTTCACTTAGCTCGTTGTTGTGTTTTCTGCATTCATATGTATTTAGTTCCAGGCCACACAGACTGTTTCAAGGGAAAGTTTGAGAAGATCATATTAAATGTCCAGGACTAGTTTGTAAAGTGCTCTTTTTATTCCTTTTCAAAATATTTGACATAACCACATTCCATAACCATGTGTTTTTTTGCTGGATTTTTTGAAATTCAATTAACATTAGTGAAACATTCCTCTGGGCGTTTAACCATGTGCACCATTACGAGAACAAAAGAATTTAATATCCTGTAACTTATTATACGTTTTACTGCTTTAATGTTGCTTATATACAGTAATTAGAAAATTACCTAAGCCACACCAAATATGAAAACGTTCTAACTTACTATTAGTGCCTTATAGAATCTACTTAGTTATGTGACATTATTATTTTAACTATGCTGAATTTTATGATCACTGCAAATTTGTCTTTTAACTTTCATTTTAGGGTCCAAATGCCTTGGTGACTTACACCATCATTAGCGGAGCAGACGACAGCTTCCGTGTCGATCCTGAATCAGGTGACCTGATTGCAACAAAACGACTGGACAGAGAGCGACGGTCAAAATATTCTCTGCTTGTTCGAGCTGATGACGGACAGCAGTCCTCCGACATGTGTGTCAATATCACCGTCAGCGACATTAATGATCACACGCCGAAGTTCTCTCGCTCTGTGTACTCTTTCGATATCCTAGAGGATATGGCACCAGGTAAACACATTTTTATAAATATTAATGTGTATAAGAATAAAATAATATTAATAATAATTACACCTTAGTACCTTTATTGTTGACTCATTCCAAAGATTAAGTATTAAGTTAAAGATACAAAGAGTTGAAGCTCACTTTACAAGACACCACAAGACCACACATTCTTGCACACATAATGACAAGGCCATAAGAACATTTCCCTGCAAACACTAGTAAGATACACCAGAGACATAAGAGGCATGAGGTCTGTTTGGAGTAGATTAGACACCACTGATTTAGAGTAACCCAATCTAGGACCTAGGGCACGAGCTGCATGTTCTAAAACAGGATCAAGCCTCTAAACCATCTAGGAGTGGTCATGCCAGACTAAATACAACAAGCGAGTGACTCTCGGCAGTTATATTGCAGAAAATCAAACCCACACTGCCTGTTCATCGTCAAAGCCTCCGCTAGGGTTTTACACAGAATGAACACGACGTCTGCGTTACTCCAAACCACAAAGAAATCAAAATGCACAACAATAATAAACTCTACTGGGAACAGGGAAAAGTACAAGTCAGCATTCATTGTGTGTTTTGTTAAACGCGGTTCGCCTTTTTCTTTGATCCATGCCATGTTGCGCTGCCTCTCGATTCTCACTCTCTCTCTCTCTCTCTCTGCATTTTCTCTTCTAAGGCTCCATTGTGGCGGCGATTTTGGCGAGTGACTCGGATTCCGGGTCAAACGGCGAAGTGACCTACACTCTCGAGGAAGATGATGATGACACCACCTTCCTCGTCAACCCTGTCACCGGGGTGTTTAACGTAACGAGGCCGCTGGATTACGAAGCGCAGCAGTATTACATCATCACCGTGAAGGCGGAGGACGGTGGACGCCAAGCCAGCCTGGTCCGGGTGTATTTTAACATCCTGGATGTAAATGATAACAGGCCTAAATTTAACATATCTGTTTACAGCACATCTGTCTCAGAGGACCTGAGCGTTGGATCGTCAGTTCTTACCGTAGCAGCAAGCGATGCTGACGATGGTAAGATATGCAAAAACATTCCAGGGAAGATGGCATGGGCTGTATGGTTGTAAGTTGCAGTGAATAATCTTAATAAAAAGATGAATATTACTAGTCCTGGTTCTCTTTGTTCCCATCAGTACCAGGAAAGACAGCATGGCCTTTGTACTCCCAGTGAAGCAGATTTTTTATTTTTTTTGTGTTATTATTAGTAATAAAGATCCTGTCTGTCAGTCCAGGTAGAAAAGGGTGTGGTGTGTCCGTTGAGTCGATAGAAATGTGGCCTTTATCCCGGTCACTTTCCCTTGTGTATATGTAAAATAATGCTTAAAAATTGTTAAATTAACCGGCACATTGAAAAAAAAAATCCCAAACTGAGTCAGCATCTCTCGAACCCTCAGTCACGTAACTTTTTTTGAAGACTCGAAAAGGATGGAGGAATGATTTTCCATTTTTATGTCATCTCTTAGCCTCAAATACCTTGGAGTATGTTGATGTTCGTCTGATTTCCATTTGTGCTGAAAAATGTGGCTTTTGTAATGTTTGCTTCCACGTGGCTCCAGTGAGACTATAGTATTACGCCTCAACTTCAACGCTGGATATTACGCATGCATACTCGGCACACAGGGCAGCGTTATTCGATGCCAGAGAGCTGAAAGATGGAGCAGATCTGGCTTCGTTAAGTGCTCTAGCCTTAGCACATAACCCTGCATGCATTTTTTAAGCAGCATAGCATTACATCTCCCCACACGATAGGCTGGACCTACTTCTTCTTTTTTTTTTAAGTTAATTGGCAATGCTTCATCTCACTGATCTTGGTCATCTGTTTGGATTGTTGTATATTTGAACCAGTTATCTCTAAATCTAGCTTCACTTTATCTCGGGTATAGAAATGCCGGGTGGAAATGGAGTTTCAAATTCATGGGGGCACAATGCTATGTCCTTGGAAATCATTTTGACAGATGACAGGGCACCTTTTTCGGCTTGTGATGAAAAGTAATTAGGACAGACATTTTAATAGTAGTAATTTGCCTTTCAGATGTTAGCATTTTTATGGATTTTGCTTTTGGATAGTCATCCGCCATACCAAAACCATGACAAAATACCTAAAGGTGGCCACTTTTTGGAGTCTTTTAGACTTCTTGTAAACAGTATAAATAAATATAGAAGAATATAGACCTCTAAGCGGTAAAGAAAGAATCTCGCCAACAATCTTTAGATCTTTACTTTAAATTAGCAGTCTGGGCTGAGATCACCAACTCTGTAATATTAATAATAATAAAAAAAAAATTCCAATTCCCTTTTTACGGGTACCATACACACTAGGGTTAAAATTTAATTTGCACACAACCGTATTGAACTAGCGCCATGGCTGGGCTCGCACGGCAGTGTTAACCTAGCGCCAAGCCGCCTTTCTCAGACTCCGCGCTAAATTGGTTTCTAATGTGGTTATGGTGACCTACATTCCTCTTTCCGCCCTCTCTCCTTATTTTTTTTTCCCCTTTTGCTATCCGTCTTTCTAAGATCCTCGTCCGCCTGCTGTTTATCTCCTCAGACCATATCACTCCCAGAATGCCTTTGCTAGCGCTTTCAGAGTCGTGACCCCTCTGTCCATGGCAGTCGATGGAGAGATTACTTGTTTTCTGTAAACAGCGGGGAATTGTGGGAAGGTGCCGAGGCGTTTCGCATGAGCAGGCCAGCGTGTAGCATTAAAAGATGCTCAATTTGCGCTTGTTTGCACAGAGTAAATTGCCCAGCGTAGCTCATGCTGAATCTGATACTAAAGGAGGCACTAATTACCACAAACAAATGTGACTGTTGGACAGATTTTAAACACACAATTCTATTTTCCTTTCTGTCTTTTTTTTTTTTTTTTGGTGATGACTTGATGTTTGTCGACTGTAGAGACAAGAGGGGATTGTGGAAAGGCGCTGATGCATACGAACTGCTCAATTTAACTTCATATTAAGCATTGAACAATCTGAATGTTGAACATTCATTACTGACATATTTAGTGCTCTTGTTTTTACTTAATTTACAGTGTGTCCACATTTAAACATAATTTTATGAAACATGTCTCTATGATAACCCTTTAATAGTTACTACAGCAGCATGAGCCGTGTCAGCTGTCTTGGGAATTATAAATTCTCCCATTGTCAAGTAAATCTAGGCTACCTCTTTGAAATGCACTTTAATTCTCAAGCTAGGACTGTTATTTACGATTTGCCCACATTCTTGAGCTTAAAAACTCAAATAATTCACAGAGAGGATGTGTATGTATCAGGACCAGATGTTGCAGTAACAATATGTGGAAAAGCATCAATCATATAAGAGTATCAGTGTTCGAGAGAGTTTTTGTTATGCACGGGATGCAGTGTCGACATTTTTGCGTAATTTTAGACTTCACGTTTATTAGAAGCAATTCATCTAAATTAGAGAAATAATACAGATACAAAAATATCGTATGTTGGACATAAGCTCGTGGTTAAAAACCATGTAATCTAGTTTCAGGAATTCTCTGATCTTATATGGAGGCATTGTATAAAATCGTAAAAAAGTCATCAAGTCATGAGCGATGGTGGCTTGGTGGTTAAGGTTCTGTGCTAATAACTGGTGAGGTCAAATCTCAGGGCTGCCAGAGAGCCGAACTTGGGGCTCTAAAGGAAGAATGCAAGCTTCCCAGCTCTATATTTCTGGATTTATAGTAAATCCCAAGCTAATTCTTTTGGGTTGACTACTAAAACTGTCTTATTTGTATTTTCCCCATTAATACAGTATAAATCAGACAGAATCCATACGAACATCTTGCTCCCATATGAATCCATACATTCAATTTACAGAGAGCATGTAAGGAGCCTTATCCAACTTGAGAAAACCTCACAGAAATTTCCCCCCGGCTCCACCAGAACCTTAAAAAAACAAATTGGATCACATAAAACCTTTGACCAAATTTCACAAAAGTATGAGAAACCCCACGTAAATTACAAAGTATGTAACTGAATTTTGAACAGGCTAAATTAGAAAGGTCCTATTGTGTAATTTCGAGTCAACAGATATAATAGTATAATAGTTTTTTTTTTTATTGTTAATAGAAGGTTTCTTCATGCTTTTCAGGTCTGAATGCCCAGCTAGCATACAGTATTGCATCAGGAGACCCTCAATCCCAGTTTACCATCACTAACTCTGGTATCCTTCAAACTCATAAACTTCTAGATCGGGAGACTCAGTCCTTTTACAACCTTGTCATCACTGTTAATGATATGGCACCGCCTCCTGCCACCCGCTTTACCAGTACAGCCCAGGTGTCAATCATTCTACTAGACGTCAATGACTGCCCCCCTACATTCATTTCACAGAAGATGGCCTACATCCAGGAGAACACAGCAGTGGATACAGTGGTTTTTACAGCACATGCAATAGATCCAGATAGCGGGCCCAATAGCTACGTGGAATATTCACTTGGTGGCATGTACAGAAGCAAATTTAGCATCGGGAATATTGACGGAAACGTGAAGTTGATTGGAGAACTAGATCGCGAAGAGATGGCCAATTACACACTGACTGTCATCGCCAAAGACAAAGGCCAGCCATCCCTGTCTTCCATGATGGAGGTTAACATGGTGGTTTTGGATGTAAATGATAACACACCAAGCTTTTCACAGAACATCTATGATATTGAGATTGAGGAAAATACACTCACTGGTACTGACATCCTTCAGGTGTTTGCTAATGATGCTGATGAAGGGACCAATGGACAAATCCGGTTCTCCATTGCTGGAGGCAGTGGAAACACTGATTTCCGTATTGATTCAGTGACGGGTGCGATTACTGTTGCTAAGCAGCTGGATCGTGAAACGCGGTCGTCGTATTCACTTGTGGTTCAGGCTGCGGATCGGGGCAGTAGCCCTCGTGTTGATCGTGCTACGGTGAACATTGTGCTGCTGGACGTTAACGACTGCGCACCTGTATTTGAGCTCTCACCGTACATCATCAACGTCCAGGAGAACCTGGGAAACCTTCCCAAGAACATCCTGCAGGCAAGTGCAACAAATCTACGACATACAGAACCAAACAAATTTGTTGTGCACTAGGCTGAATTCCATTTAAATAAAAATAAAAGTCCATGGGGAACTTCATAGGAATAGAGATCACAATGGATGTTTTTAAAACCCTACCAGAAATGAATCCTAATCAAACAAACTATAAAGGAGAACTCTTCAGTTAACCTATTCAAATCACATGTAAACTAAGTAAAACATATAGAACCTAACCAAAACTTGAAAACTACATCAATCAAACCATCACACATGGCCTAATCAAATCACAAAATCGCCAGAAAAACCATTTATTCTATAAAGAGAAACCTGACCAGGGACCCATCCAGATCATACATAACCAACTCACGAAGCCCTTAGAGCAGAACATATCCAAATCATACAACTCCCACAAATAATCCCAACGACGAACATCCAAATCAGACATAACCAAATCACATAGCTTATACAGAGAATCCCAGCCAGGAAGCCTCGCAATTCACATATAATCTAACAACCCTAGGTAAATTGTCTAAATCCCAAATAACTGAAACCATGGAAAAAAACATACAGCATCCCATGCAAATCATATAACCCATAATGAGGAGCTCTGCAATGAACCCATCCGAACCACACATAACCAAATCACATTACCTATAGAGAAGAACCCAAGCAGGAACCTTTTCAAATTGAAAAGCCATACGGAGAATTCCAACCAAGAACTCATAGAACCCATTAAGCCACACATAACCAAATCACCTATCCCATAGAGAAGAACCCAAAGAGGAATCTATCCAAATCATTCAAACCAAACATAACCAAATCACCTTTCCCATAGAAAAGAAACCATCTAGGAACCTTTCCAAATCACACAAGCCATACTGAGGATTCCTGCCAGGAACCCATCCAGATCACACAAAAATCACTCAAATCATTACAGACCAAAAATCAATTCAAATAACACACACCCCAGCCAGGAACCCAAAACCCATCCATGAACCCTTCCAAAGTCACACAGCATCTGGACAGAACGTATGCATATCGGAATTCCACTAAAACTGCAAAAAATCCAGACAGACCCATCCAACCCCTAACAAATATACTTAAAACAATATTATTGCTGATATTCATTCAAGGATGGAGACACATGCAGGTTATAGCTCTTTTCCAATATGTACCTCTATTTGCAGGTTGTTGCTCGTGATGATGATTATGGTCTGAATGGGCAGATGAGTTACACACTAAGTGGAGGGAACGATGATGGTTCGTTCAGCCTGACGTCTAGTGGACAACTCAGACTGGAAAAATTACTTGATCGAGAGATCCAGGACCATTACGAACTCATCGTCATCGCCATTGACTCAGGTGAGACTATTTGTTTTCCATGATAAGAGCTGAAGAACGTGTGTTTGTTTTTAGGCATTTGTGAAAGAGTGTGTGTGTTTGCATCGGGAGGGCAAGTGTGAGGTTTAGGTTGTTATTGCTTGGAGGTCTGTCGCTGAGTGTGTGTTTAGATCACAGTCTATTCTAGTTAAGTGCAGCTCTCCTACAGCCAAACCACCGTGGCCTGTGGGTGGCTCCTCCCACATTCCAGCCAGGTCATATGACCCACGTTAATGATGGGTATGTTTTATTATATATATTTTTTTAACTGCTTCAGCATGCAATGAGAAACACAACACTGTATGTACAGCTGAAGAAAATATGATGTAAAAAAAAAAAGAAGAAGTAAAATCTCCTGAATGCGAAGATGGAAGGAATTTTGTCCTGGCTTCTCAAAATCAACTGATCTTGAATGAAGGCAGAAAAAGCCAGAGTGTTGCTTTAAGAGAATCTATACATATAGAGAACAGATGAAACTTTAAAAAGTTTGAAAGTAAATGAAACAGGTTTCAATGACAATAAAAGATGCTTGTGAAATTGACCGTCTAGTAATTGATAAAATGATGCTATTGGTTCCTTTCTTATTTGGTTTGGTTTCATTTTAACCAGCACACAATTAAACAAAAATACTGTTGTGGAAGGCCATGTATTCCTAAAACTCTTTTGCTGATCAAGAAAAACATCAAGAATATGACGCAAAAGTTTGAACAAACCTTTGCCAAGAAAAGAAAAGAAATAATAAATAAATCATCTGAGCCTAGAACCAGCAGACAGCACCAACACTAAGTTAGTGAGTGCATGCTTCAACCATTAATGTTCTTCTTTTTCTTTTGTTGGTAGTTCTAAATACCCAGAACATATGGCATTTCTGCAACACTAAAACGGTCCTTTGGCTCTGTTTGCTCCTCATGGCTTAGTTTAGCAGCTCGCAGCTACAAAAAACTGCCACCCACAACCCAAAATACATGTCACGTTTGATTTACTTCCTGCACTTGGGTCGATCCAGAGTTGAATCGCTTTCTCACTGCAGTCGAACCGTACTAGAGTTCACTTGGAAGGGGAGTGAGAACGCCTTGCTCGGTTATTTTGGTCAGCACCCCAGTGCACCTGCCCGAATGAAGCACAAGAGAGAGGAAACTTTCAAACAAAATCTACAAAGTAATGATTTAAGCCTAGAAGAGTTGAACAATAGGTGATGCAAAAAAAAAAAAAAAAAACTAAATGTCAAATGTAGAAAATTAAGTAGACTTTAAGGACAGAGCCTGGAAAGGATATACTCATGGTCTATTACATTTTAGTATTTGAGAGCAGGCTAGAAAGTATGCAGTTGAAGGAAACCTAGAACACTAGTAAGAATAGGATGCAGTTTGAATAGAAATAGATGCATTGTCTTTCTTGACAAATAAGCTTTTTGTCAAGCTTTTTTTTTTTTTTACATAGATAATTTAAGAAGATAAGTAGAAATTGAATAGAAAAGAATAGTTTATTCTGAAATTTTCAGTTTTTATGTTACTGGTGAACATTTGTGTAATAACACTGGTGAGTGTTATTAACTGCAAGGAAGCAACAATAAGAAATATAAGCTATGTGATAGATGATGGTTAAAACTACTACCTAGGCAAAAAAAAAAAAAAGTCACCAAAAGGGTCAAATTATTGGCCTGCATCAAGCAAAGAAAACAACTAGGGAGATTTGAAATTGAAAACTGAAAAGCCTTTATTTGTCACATACACATTACTGCACTGTACACTCTTTCACATATCCCAGCTGGGGTCAGAATGCCCTGCAGTGATGATGATGGCGGTTCCCATGAAGCAGGGATGATTGGGGATCACTCAAATACTTGGTTAAATTGCATTCTAAAAAAAAAAAAATCAAAAGTAGAGGAATAGTGAAAGTAAGAGCACGTCCACACACTATGTGACAAGAACTCAAAAGATTAGGACTAAACAGCTGAATGGCCATAAGAAAACCATTTGTCAACTCATGGGAGGGCATAAATATACAGTAAGCGTTCGGATATCTGCAAACAAGATTTGCACCGATATGCTAAGGAAGGTGAGAGTTTCTTAAAGAGAACCATTATTTGTAGTGATACATGGATTCATCACTACGAGCCTGAGAGTATGGAGCAGAAACATCCTTAATCGCAGACCAAGAAAAAGTTCAAAAGTCAGTCATCGGCTGGAAAATGAATGCTAACAGTTTTCAGGAAAAGTAGGAGGTACTGTAGACAGAAAAAAAAAAATGAGAGGACTGAAATACTTCAGGACGTGCTGTTCAGGTTGGTAACAGTGACTCAATGCACTTTCCATCAGACTGGATATAAGTTTGGTAACACTTCTTTTTTTCCACTTAATCCTACTTTTTGGTGAAATATGCATGCCAGCCATATGCACTGTGATTGGCTAATTGTTCGTATTTCCACTAACTGCACAATTGAGAGTTAATTGCCAGAATTTGGGTGGGGAAAAATAATCCATCCCCAATGCCCTTCGAGTTGCACTGTTTTGCTCCATTTGCATTGAATGACTCCTTCAATGTCCAATAGGCAGACTACAATCCAGTAAGGCTCGTCTTATTTTCTTTGGCACACAGTAGCTGTTTTGTTCTCATAAACCCGCAATCGCAGGCCCGGAGAATAAATATTTATTGCAGTAAAATCATGACTGACGATGCGTGTATTTGTTCGAATGATTTCGCTGACTGGCAGAAAAACGAAAGTAAAAAAAAAAAAGAACACCACGTACAAAAATAGTCAAAAGCAGCTATTGTGTCCTAATAGGGAGGAGAATATCGGAAACCTCTAATGGCTTCCCGCCTGGAACTGTACAGGATACGTAGCTGAGATATTTGCGGTGTTTTGAAGAAAGGAGCCGGTCGTTCCTTTTTTGGACGAGGGGAGCAGCTACTCTTCGCTGAATCTTTGCTTTGAAAACGAATTAGTCAGAATTTAGAGTTTTAGGACTGGCTTTATCATTATTATAGAAACAGAAGATGATGAATGCCCGAGCCTCACTCAGTGTGACCGTTGTTCACTGTATCCGTCTATCTGTCAGGCCGAAGCTGCACTTACAGGAGTGGAAAGTGGAGAGGAACGTGCCAGCTTTCGACAGCTCAAAGAGAGAGAGAGAGATAGAGAGAGCACTGAGGGACACAGGAGACAGATAGAGAAATATGTAAGGAGACAGAAAGAGGTAGTAAGGAATAGAGTCAAGAGATAACGAGTCAAGAAGAAGTTGAAGAGACAGAGTGAGCCAGAAATAAAAAACCTGTAAAAAGAGCAGAAAGAAGCAGTGTCAGAAAAGGGAGACAAGAGTAAAAAAAATAAATAAAAATGAAGGAAGGTGAAATGAACCAAAAGAGGGACAGAGTGTATGAGAGAGTGAGGTCTTTTGGCTGCACTTGTCATTAGGTGATGGGTTCTGCACTCGTGGCAGAAGGATGCTGTTTCACAGTCACTGAGCGAGTGGAAGTGAAATAAAGATTGAAAAGAGGAGCGAAATAATTGAAATAAGATAATAAAATAAAATAAGAGAGAGCAGACACAGTTCTGGTTCAAATGAAATAATTTAAATCTACAATGGGGACACCAGAAGAAGAAAAAGAAGACACTCCCGGGAGACGGCTGTACGGTTGATCTGCCTGGTTATTATGGCTAAAGCATCAAACACACAAGGGATATCAAACGGCGTGGTACATTAATAGTTGATTAAATAGAAAATCTGAAAGCCAGATCTCGGACATGACTTTGGGAACCGTGTGGAGTGTTATCACTGCAGCATAGAAGCTCATGTCCATCAAAAATTCTACAAATGGCCTTGCACAGCCCTGCCATGGATTGGCACCCTATCCAGGGTGTACCCCGCCTTGTGCCCTAAGTCTCCTGGGATAGGCTCCAAGTGCATGCATTATATGGTTCCCCATGACCCTGAACACACGATTAAGTGGTATAGACGATGAGTGAGTGAGTGAGTGAGTGAGTGAGTGAGAGTGGCCTTGGATGGAGTGGATGAAGAATGCGATTTCTACAGGAG
>JAQQZT010000008.1:21010544-21024403 GCA_030068275.1 Clarias platycephalus | reverse complement strand
GTTATAGTTTACACCGATCAGTGCTGAAGTAAACATATCCAAAACATACACACAGACACACAGTCACACACACGTACTGGAAGTGAGCCAACAGAATCCAGGAATTAAACAAAAGCAGCTTCCTCGAGTCACTGTGTGTAAAACAATGAAGTAAAACAAAACAAAAAAAAAAACAGCAAGGCTGCTGCTGTGGTCACCATTACTCTCGCACACCACACACACACACACACACACACACACACACACACACACACACACACACACACACACACGAGTACAGAGAGAGAGAGAGAGAACAAAGAATCAAATGAGGACATGTGGTGAAAGAGATGGAGATGGAAAACACCTTTCTAAACTTACAGTAATAAAGACAGAAAGGAAGAAAGAAATTTATGGAAGGCAATTAAATAAAGAAAAAAATGGACATAACATGAAATGAACAAAAAAGAAAAGTATTACTGTAAAGAAGGAAAAGTACAAAAAGAGAAGGAAAGCATTGTGTGTGTGTGTGTGTGTGTGTGTGTGTGTGTGTGTGTGTGTGTGTGTGTGTGTGTGCGCGTTCGCATATTCGTGTGTGTCACATGTCTCAGAGGCCAACAGAGAGTTTTAATATACACACGTAAGCAAACCTCAATCAGGATCATTCACATCACCATCTAATCTACATTAGACTATGGAATTAAACTATGAGTCACAGCACGCGTGTGCTTGGTGTGTCAAAGAAAGTTAGCAACTTAGCACATCCATGTCACCTTCATAATGTTTGTGAAATGTGTCCGTGTCTCCAGTTACAACAAAGTAAACACACTCAAAAAAAAAAAAAAAAGATGACAAGAAAAAAAAGATACTAAACTCGTGACTCAGTGTCTTCGGATTTGAAGTGTTTACTTTTGTTTATAGTCTGTGTCATTTATTCACACACACACACACACACACACACACACACACACACACACACACAGATCTGAGACGGTCCCTGTACGTGTTTAATAACGTTTCCTGGATGTCGAACCACATTCCCCAGCATGTTCAAGCTAATCTGGCGAATCGCTTTGTCAACCAAATGAGGAGCGAAGCTGATTTAGCTTCACGCTCAAGGTTTATGGACTCGTTATTAATTACACTAATCCCCAGTAATCCTTCTCCGACCTGGAGTCTCGGCTCTGTCTCAGATCTCGGCTCAAAACCATCTCCCTTGTTGATTTTCTTTCAGCCTGTCTTGAATTTTCACGTTTTTTTCTTTTTAGCCTTTTTGTTGTTCTGTTTGTTTTTAACCTATTCCTAGCTGCAATGCTACCGACTTTTGTGAGACCTTTTTTCATAACCTTGATTACAAATCGATTTCTTCTACTAATCAAGTTATGGATATGATTTTGATTTTATTCGAATTTTTTAAACATTCAAATGATTATTTATTTGAAATGACTTTAGTTTTCAGATATTCGGTATCTGTTAATAAACCGATTTTATTGTTTACGGGTCTTGTATAGGCTTTAATAAAAGCATTTTACTGCAAACAGTTGGTTCCACGAACATATGTTTTATGCACATTTATAATGTTTTAATATAATATTTTATTTATTCTATTTTTTTCACGTTATATTTTTGTATCTTTGTTAATATATTATCAATGATTGTTAATATTTTATTTTCTATTTTTTTATTGGGGAGTTTTTATTCACTTTTATTGTTATAATTTACTTACTATAATTTTTTATTATTTAATTTTATTCTCTATAATGTTTATTTAGTTTTTCTATTTTTTCTATTATGACATTTTATTTTATTATATACTTTTATTAGTTATTTTATTTGTATTTTTAATGTTTTTTGGTTAATAATATATATTAATATATATAACATTTTAATTATTCTGTATCTTTTTTAATCATTCTATTTTCTATTTTTTTCTATTATAAAATTCAATTTTTTTAATTTTATTATTTAGTTTTTTCTTTAGTTTTATTTCTATATTATTACAGTTTATTTTCTATTAATAAATGTAATTTGTATTATTTATTATTATTATTTTATTTTAATTATCATTTATATTTATTCATCTTTTATTATGAAATATAATTTTTTTCTTATTGATTTTTTTTCATGATTTTCTATTTTCTTACATTTTATTTTTCCTTTAAATTTTTTTATTATTATTTTCCTACTGCTTACAACTGTTAATAAGTTCTTCTTAGTTTTTATTTGTTTTATTGCTTTTTTTATCCCTTCGTTTTGTTTCTTTTTCCTGCATCTGTTCCTGATTTTGTATTATCCCTATAGACCTACCGTGTGGTGATGCTGAAGGGGAGGCGCGTGGTTTGGATAGGAAGGGTGTGAGTGGGGGGTAGTGGCGGGGCTCTGCCCCTTCTCTGAGACTGGTCTGAGTAACTTTGAGAAGTTTTTTGGCCTTAAACAGCTGCAGATGCTGTGTGGTTAGTGCAGAGCTTTTTCTGCAGCCTCTCATTGTGAATGTTGCATATACCTTCAGTTGAATAAATGAGGAGCTCTTCAGAATCGTCTTGATATGGAGATTACGTTGTTTACGATAATGTTCTTGTAGCCCAAAAATAACCCAGGTATTGCTGTGGTGGTTGCTTTACCCAAAGGGGTGGCAGATAGTGCATATCAACAGATAAACAAGAGTCAATGATTCTACATCTATATATGACCCATGACACCAATTGTATCTATGTAGCTTTCTGAATTTGGATGTAAACCAGAATAAAGCCTTTTTAAGTGTGACCAAGTATGTCCTTTGAAAATACTGTTAAAAAACAAAAAAATTAAGCTAGAAATACCTGCACAGTGTGTAAATTATGACTTTAAGTGTACCTCATCACACATCAATTAAGTCTGTCTGTCATGTTTTCTAAAAAAATATTCTTCCCAAAACATAAACACAACCATGACCCTGACCAGGCAGTTACTAAGGATGAATGAATGACCTTTGTAAATGCATCATGCAGGTCTTGCAAGCTTTTATATTTTGCCTACATAAAAGTAAAAAATGTCCATTCCCAATTGGCCCCACTAACCTCGACCAAATGTCCTGCGGTGCAAAAATAAAAAATCCCAATACCATATTCATAGTTATGACCTTAGTAGGTATGCCTGATAAAAATGGCCACTTCAGTGTATTCCTGCTTCTGATTCTGACCTACTGCTGCTTTTGCTGCTACTCTGACTCAAAGGCAAAGATGTTTCAGGTTACGACTTTTTCCCTGAGGTGTTTTGACCATGTCATCTAAAGAAGAAATCAGCAGGAGATCCCACTGCCAAAACCGAGAGGTCATGATTCATTAAAACTCTGTAACAACACTGAACTTGTCCTGTACCGAATTTCCACCATTACGATCATGCTTGGTGTGTTTTCGGTCAAGTAGTTACTGGAAAAATTTACAACACTGCATATGGCTTTGACCCTTTGATTTATGAAAAAAAAATATATGAAATAATTTAAAACAGACTTAGATAATAGGCCACTAGCGTGCTAAACTGTGTGGCAAAATAGGTACATGCTATTTAGCAACGGCTGAGAGCCAGATAGCCAAGTGTTTAAATATCGCATTATAAATTCTCTTGACCGTGTGTGGCTCCATCCCAGACCCAAACCTACTGTATACAACACTATAATCTACCGCTGCTGATGCAGGTGTTGCATGGTCGTATGTGGCTTGGGACAGAGCCCAGTAGAAATGCTAAAGAGAACACAACCCGCTATGTCACCTTTCACATAAAAGGTTGTGTTTCCATCCTTCTTAAATACAAATCTCTCACCTTCAGGTTCTCCGTCTCTGAGCGGATCCTCCACGGTAACTGTTTTGGTTGATGACGTAAATGACATGGTGCCACTTTTCTCCTCATCCTCCTACCACACCTCCATATCAGAGAACGCTCCAACAGGAAGTGATGTCATGCTGGTCAATGCCTCAGACGGAGACGTGGGTCAAAATGGAGTAATTAGGTAAAAATATTTTTACGGTTCCTCCACCTTAAGAAGTTTTGACCCAGTACAAGACATACCAGCTTGTCTAAACTCTTGTGTAGGTATCTTGTGGATGTTTGGTGTCTCAATGTTTTAGTTTAATTAAGTCTGTTGTGTAGTCCGTAGTCCAACTTTAAATTCACCCTTGTTGCACACATTGAGATGTTTTCATGTTCTCACACTCTGATACACAAACCCAACCCATTCTAAACCGTCCTACTCCCTGCTGGGGGTGAGTATTGTGCTCCAGTTTTTAAAAAACACGCTAATGAGGATGATAATGGGCGGTGACAGAAAGACCAGCACGCAATGGGGGGTTTCAGAACGGTTTTTATCTCTGTGTCCTGTTCATATTAAAGTGACCCATTTTAAATTGTCCCTAAAAGTGGCACAATACGTACAGGAATTAATTTTTTTTCAATGAAATGTTTATTTAATTTAAAAATCTTTAAAGATCTGAGGCAAAGTGATTATTAATAGTCTCATGAAACACAGGATTAGTAGCTTTCGCTTTTATGTAGGGTTCCCTAAAGATGAGTGGGAAACGGATATGATTCAATTAGGGATAAAATTAATAATACATTTAAATTTAAATCTATATTATGTGTAAAGCTGTTTTGTGTCCATGTCAACATCCATGTTAAAAATATTAACACTGTATCTTGTGTATTTGTCCACAGTTATAGTCTGAGTGGAGGAGACGGGCAGTTTTCCATAAATCCTGCCACAGGACAAATAATAACCAGCTCACTTTTGGACCGAGAAATCCAGTGCAGTTATGAACTGCTGGTGGTCGCATCGGACGGTGGGCATCCTATACCTCTGTCCAGCTCAGCCACAGTTTCTGTGATTGTTAACGACATTAATGATAATCCACCACGATTTCATCACCACCCTTATGTCACACACATTCCTGCCTCTACAGCTCCAGGTAGGTGATATAAGAACATTGATTTAAAAAAAGTGTAATTGAAAAGGAATGAGGAATCTTTACATTAAAAACAATATGAGCTTGCATAATGCACTGTATCCTTTAAGGGGTTGCTAGCAATTCATGAAGAAAACCTTGATAATATCATACAGTTAATTATTTTCTGTTGTTTGGTATGCAGGTTCATTGGTGTTTGCCGTAACCGTGACAGATGAAGATTCAGGCTCCAATGCTCAGCTGCACTACTCTCTAAGTGGCCGAAACTCTGAGAAATTCAAAATCGATCCAATCCGAGGAGCCATAACTGCTGGCGAGAAACTTACTGGCACTTCAGAAGTTACATTTACGGTTCGCGTCAAAGATGGCGGAAGAAATCCAAAAATGGATACTACAACTGTGACTGTTCGTTTTGTATCAGGTGGAGACTTCCCGGTCATCCATATCAAAGAAAAAAGCTTCACTTTTCCAGAAAACCAAGCCATCAACACTGTTGTTACCAAAGTTGCAGGATCATCTACAAGAGCTGGACCGTTGTCATACTACATTGCGAGTGGCAACTTGGACAACGCGTTTCATGTAGACCAGCTTTCAGGAGAACTTTCCATTAAAAAGGCCTTAGATTATGAGAACATTGACAAGTATGTGCTGTGGATAGAAGCACGAGACCAAAGCTTCCCCCCCTATTCAGCATATGGGAAGATTGAAATCACAGTGTTGGATATTAACGATAACAGTCCAGTTTTTGAGAAAGAACCCTTTTATGCAGAGATTCTGGAGAACTTTGCACCTCAAAGAGTACTTGTGGTGTCAGCTCTTGATGAGGACAGTGGCCCTAACGGGCAGCTGGAGTATGCTATCACTGAAGGAAATCAGGAAAATAGCTTTAGCATCAATCGGGCAACGGGAGAAATTCGCACTACTCGGCCACTGGACAGAGAAAAGGTAGCTCAGTATATCCTGAGGGTAAAAGCTACTGACCATGGCGCATCACCAAAAAGCACTGCAGTCAAAGTCATCATTAGTGTTCTGGATGTGAATGATAACGCTCCACGGTTTTCCAAAATTTTTAGTGCTACAGTACCTGAAAATGCTCCTGTGGGATATACAGTGACCCGTGTGACCACTACTGATGAGGACGCAGGTGCTAACTCTGTTAGCCGCTACACCATAAGTGATACAAGTCTTCCCTTTAGCATAAACCCTAGCACAGGAGACATAACCATAAGCAGGCCTCTAAACAGAGAGGACACTGATCATTACATTGCCAAAGTCTCTGCTCATGATTCAGGCTGGACTGTCAGCACCGATGTCACTATATTTGTGACTGACATAAATGACAATGCTCCTAGATTTAGCAGGCCATCCTACTACCTTGACTACCCTGAGCTTACTGAAATTGGGTCACTGGTTACTCAAGTTTCTGCTACAGACCTCGATGAGGGATTTAATGGTAAAATATTCTATTTCATTAGGTCTCAGTCTGAATACTTTCGCATCAATTCGAGCACTGGGGAGATATTTATCAAGCAGCAACTCAGATATCAAAATTCAACTGGCCACAGTAATGTTAACCTAAATAGGCATAGCTTTATTGTGACAGCATCTGACCGCGGGGTCAAATCGCTAATGAGTGAAACCACTGTGATTGTGAATGTAATCGACAGCAATGATAACCCCCCCATATTTGAGTCATCCTCCTATTTCACTCCTGTCACTAAGAGCGTCAAAGTTGGTACCAAACTCATCAAAGTCACAGCACATGACAAGAAAGACTATGGCGTCAACTGTGAAATTGAGTATGCACTAACAGGAGGTAACAGCTCAAGTAAATTCCGTTTGGATAAACAGACTGGGTGGGTCACCGTTGCCTCTTCTCTTGCTTCTGACATTAATAAAGTTTATCTGCTTGAGATAACAGTGACTGATAAAGGGACTCCACCTCTTTCAGATAAAACCACTCTTAAAATTGCTGTTACAGAAGAAAATCACCACACTCCAGAGTTTTCTCAAAGCCAGGTTACTGCTTCAGTCTCCGAAAGCCTTAATGTTGGTACGGCAATCCGCACTCTTTCTGCAAGAGACAAAGACAAGGACAAACAGATGAATGGACTCATTACATATGACATTTCTTCTGGCAACGATGATGGCCTGTTTTCCGTCAACAGTAAAACAGGGGTCTTGTCCTTGGCTAAACCTTTAGATTATGAGAAAAAACAAAAACATGAACTTAGGATATCAGCTACAGACGGAGGATGGATAGCCAAGACCAGCTATGTTACAGTTAACATCCATGTTACTGACGTAAATGACAATCCACCAGTGTTCGACCCTGATGAGTACTTCCCAGTTGTGCAGGAAAATGTGCCGAGTGGAACCACGGTGGTTAAAATGAATGCCACAGATAAAGACTCTGGCCCCAATGCTATTTTGGCATATGTCATCCAGTCCTCCGACAATGACCTTTTCATAATAGATCCTAACACAGGTGTCATCACTACACAAGGTTTTCTTGACTACGAAGCCAAACAAGTATATCATCTAACAGTCAAAGCATTCAACATTCCTGACGAAGAACGCTGTAGCTTTGCGAATGTCAATATTCAACTAAAAGGAGCCAATGAATATGTTCCTCGTTTTGTATCTAAGCAATACTATTTTGAGGTTTCAGAGGCTTCGCCCAAAGGCACCGTTGTTGGGGAGGTGTTTGCAAGTGACAGGGACTTAGGAGAAGATGGTATTGTTTATTACTTGATTTTCGGGAGAAGCAGAAGAAAAGGTTTCGGCATTAATAAAAATACTGGCCAGATCTTTGTCACAGGGCCACTTGACCGTGAAAAAGAAGAAAAGATCTCATTGAAAGTCCTTGCTAAAAATGCAGGAAGTATAAGAGGGGCAGATATTGATGAGGTGTTTGTGAATATCACAATCCTTGATGCCAACGATCCTCCAGTATTTTCCCAAGAGTTATATGATGTTCAAGTGAGTGAAGGACTCTCACCTGGAGGTCTTGTCACCTTTGTGAGTGCTGAGGATTCAGATTCTGTGCCAAGCTGGAGCAGATTCACCTATTCCATTGCTTCTAATCATGAATCAACTGCTTTCACAATCAACCCACAAACTGGACAGGTTTCTGTGGCAGCTGAGCTGGATCGTGAGACAACACCTGTGTACAACTTGACCTTGCTGGCTATAGACTCTGGCTCTCCTGCAGCTACTGGAACTGCCACTTTGATTGTAACTCTTGAAGACATTAATGATAATGGACCCACATTAGTGACTATAAGTGGGGAGGTCATGGAGAATCAGAGAGCAGGAACAGCAGTGATGACCCTTAGCGCTACTGATTCAGATCTGCCTCCGAATCAAGGTCCTTTCTCCTACAGTCTGCTTACAACTTCATCAGCTGCAAATTACTTCACCTTAACCTCATCAGGAGAGCTTAGCACTAATCGGCAGATTGACCGAGAGCAGATCAGTGATTTCTATCTTTCTGTGGTCATCAAAGATTCTGGCATTCCTCAGATGTCTTCCACAGGCACCATCCATGTCAAGGTTAATGACCAGAATGATAACCCATCTCAGCCTCGCTCTGTTGAGATCTATGTTCATTACTTTGGCAACATGTTCCCTGGGGGGTCTCTAGGAATTGTGAAACCTCAGGACCCGGATATACGGGACTCATTCCATTGCACCTTGATCCCCCCTGTTGCAAGCCTTTTTAGTATTCCCAAAGGAACCTGTGACCTAAGCTCAAATTCCAGATCCACGGATGGCACATTTGACCTCTTAGTGCGAAGCAGTGATGGTGTACATGGTGCCGTCAACAGCAATGTCCGCATTTTCTTCATAGGATTCAGCAATGCTACAGTGGACAACAGCATACTGATCCGACTCAATTCCCAAAGTATCAGCAACTTCCTTGATAACCACTACCTCAGTTTCTTACGCATAGCAAACTCCCAGCTAGCAGGTCTTGGTACTGGAGTTCAGCTCTACAGTGCATTTGAGTTGAACAACCAGACGTTCCTTATGGCAGCTATCAAACGTGGTCATGGGCAGTATGTAAATCCAAGTGGCGTGACTACTTTTTTCCAGAGTATAAAAGAAGCATTGCATAGGCAAAGTGGGGTTAAAATAGATTCTGTGGACCACGACCCCTGTACCAACAACCCTTGCCAGAATGGTGGCAGCTGCAAACGGCGTCTTGGTGTTGGACAAGACATGATGACCACAGAGAGCGTTCCAGTCATTCTCGTCTCAAATCGCCCCCTGCAGCCCTATGTCTGTAACTGCAGGCCAGGATATGCTGGTAGTCTATGTGAAACCGACATTAATGAATGTCTTCCATCACCTTGCCACAATGGAGGAACCTGCCATAACCTTGTAGGTGGCTTTTCATGTTCCTGTCCAGAAGGTTTTACTGGCATGGCATGTGAAAGGGATGTCAATGAGTGCCTGTCTAATCCATGCAAGAATGGGGCACTGTGCCAAAATTTCCCCGGTGGCTTCAACTGCCTTTGCAAGTCAGGATTTGCAGGTACAGTACTAGTACTTTCTGTCATCTAGAACTTACAAGCAGCACCACTTCAGCTATTGGTCATGCAATTCCATGTTCTCTTTGCACACAAATATAGCAAAGTTTTAATCCAAGAAAAATATTTGCTTCTGAGCAACTGGAGAGGTGTTGTAACTCTAGCATTCAGTGATGACTGCCAAGAAACAATTGCTGTTAGGGTTACAGGTTGGGGGGTATCAGCTATGATACATATCAACTTGTCATGTTTAGGTTCATGTTAATGGGATGATACAGTTTGACCCTAATAAGGACAAAACTACAGGCTGACCTTAAGTGCACTTGAGTCAAGTTTCACTACCTGCTTACTGTGGATTAAAGCCTTTCCATGTTTATGCTTTGAAGAGCTCTGTAAGTTAAGAGTTCATTTGGCAGCCTTCTTAATGGAGTCTTGAAAGGGGAAATACTTTAACGCTGTTCTTGCTGTTAACCCTTGGATGTAGCAAGCATCTGAAAAGTGACCTAATTAGATTGGTTCCCGGAGTGTCAACACACAGTGGTATAGATTAGTCCCTGCTAAATGTTAGTTGAAGACTTAATAAATGTAACTGAGCTAGTGTGTAAAGGGGGTGAATGCACTTAACTGTTTACAATAATATTACATTGAATCAGCCCTGTTTGGGCAGCTGCTGCCTGTAGCTTTTGGAAGGGCCTCTTCATATGGAGCTACAGCAGACGTTTTGTCTCTGGCACGCTCGAGCTTTGAGTCATTATTGTCCTATTTTATTATGACCATAATAAATGATTGCGCACATTCGTGTCTGAGGCCCCAGATGAATGGGGGCTGCAGAATATTACACCTATTGACTTACAGTAGTTTGCCTGCCCTCCTGCTGAACCCCTAACTTCCTGTTTTGCTGGCTCAATTGTAGGGAAGGAATTTATGTCCTTTATGCTTTTTTGTTTTATATTTCTACAAGCACGGTGAGAATATAAGAAAACCAAATCAGAGTTTTCCACATTCAAGAGTTTGCATTCATGACTTACCATATTGATCACAGACTCTTTATTTTGTTACTCCCATTGTATAACATTCATTTTACAGGCCTCCCAGATAGTATAAGATAGAGTATATATGTTGATGAGTTAATGCTGTCATGAAAGGTATACGCTTTCAGCCACTATTTTCTTAGACACTTGGGTGCATTTACAAGGTGAGAGCCTTTCAGAATTGTTTTGGCTGAGAAGGTTGAGGTAGACCAGAACTAGATGGAGTGCAAACTCACCAAATCCCCTGTTGGTTTCTGGGAGCCCTGTACATGAACAGCCCTTCACCATATGCCTGTGTCATCCTCACCTCATTTGTTTTCATTTGTGTTGTTTCATGAACTCAGGGAAAACCTGTGACTCTATCATCAATTACTGTGAGTGTAACCCCTGTTTCAATGGAGGCTCCTGCCAGAGCCGCGTGGAAGGCTATTACTGTCACTGTCCGTTTGGTAAGTCATCATTCCAGCTGCAAAAGCCAGGTGTTCCAGGCTTGTTCTCAAGCAGTGTTTATCAGACTTGGCCATGATTCAGGCCATACTGGAAAATATCAAGATCCGCAACGAGTGAAATATCCATCCAATGTAAAAAAAAAAAAAAAACGTAACCTGTCATGTCAGATTCTTGTGAATCTTTGTTAACCATTCTAAAACTTGTTGACTTTAATTTTAATAAAAAATCAATAAAAAGTCATCATACCAGTTGATAAAATACTAATTTATTCCTTTCTAATTTACTCCAGGCGTTTTTGGGAAACACTGCGAGCTTAACAGCTACGGATTTGAAGAACTGTCCTATATGGAGTTTCCAAGTTTGGACCCCAACAATAATTATATTTATATCAAGTTTGCCACGCTAAAGGACAACGCACTGATTATGTACAATCATGACAACCAGACCGGTGACAAAGCTGAGTTTCTTGCGCTGGAGATCTATGAAGGCCGGATGAGGTTTTCCTTTAACTTGGGCAGTGGCACCTACAAGCTGATGACTATGGTTCGAGTTTCAGATGGTCAGTTCCACACAGTCATAGCCAGGAGAGCAGGAATGGTGAGTCACGTGTAGAGTTGTAGAATAAACTAACATCTAACAATGGTTGTAAGCCATCCAGGTCATTTTGAAATATCTAGTAGCATTTTACAGGTCATCTGTAAACTTTTGAAGATCTTTAGATGAGTCAAGTGCCCTTGATTTAATTGATCAAATACTGTATTAGACCTCATTGCTTTAATGTATAATTTTCTACTAAAACTATTGCAATCTGTACAATGTCAGTTTGGTGTCATTTGACGTTATTGCTAAATGTGGGTTGTATTTGGGGGGAAGCTAAGTCTGAAGGATAATGGGGGGTAATACCACGTTGAACGGTTCTTGCGCCCCATGTTTGACCACACATGTTTTTTTCATATACTGTATATATATTTCTAATCTGTTTAATGACCTAAGATGTATAAAATCTTTACAGCTGTTTTTGTAGTTTTTTGGTCTCTTTAAATTAGCTAAAGCTAAAACCTTTTGTTAGATGGATTGTTTTAGTCAGATGTGAAAGGAGGTCTGTCATTCAGTCCTGAGCTCGCGGGAGTTTAGCAATATCTACTAAAATGATAAAATTCCAGATTCTGACATGGCTATCAATGTGATAGAAGTGGTAGCTTCAAATTGCATGTGATACAGTTCTAAATTCTGTCTTAATATTATTGTGGAGCAAAAGATTCAAACCTAGCCTTTCAGCCACATCCCTGTGGAGGTGTAAAGAACACCCAATCTGTATGTTTGGAAAAGGTGCTGCAGGTTATTTAGATGGGTATTTTTTTTTTTTTTGGACACAGATTCTGAGCAGATGTTAAAGTCATAAGCAACCCTTGATCGTCCCTGTGTGCTTAAGGTTGAACTGTGTGAGTCAAGGCTACTTTTGTTTAGTTAAGACGTTCCAGTTTCTGCCCAGAGGCAGCTGTTGACTTTTTTATTGCCCTGTTATGACTTAATGTTCCTTCATTTCTACCAAGGAGATACAATCAGGGGATGCAAAACCCAGATTGGTTAGGGTTAGAGTCTGCCTATTAAGAAGGAGGCAAATTTTGGGTTTGAATCCCGGCAGTAGTTTTGTTTTCAGAAATTTGCACCAGGAAAAGTTTTTTGGGCAATAGTAATTGGTTAAGACTTATTTAAGCCCAAGCACTGCCAAGCTGCCAAGCTATGGGGAAAATACATAACTGTTTAGTTAAAATTGTTGTTTTATGTGTAGACCGGTATGTTGCGTAATAAACATGTTTGCAAGAAATGAAAGTTGTATATGCTGCAGCTGGATTCATTTTAGGAAAGAGTGCTCACACATACACACACTCTCTACTATTCAATAACATCCATCATAAATTTATAAAAAAATAAAATAAACAAAACACACACACACACACACACACATAATCTCCAATCTTAAGACAACACAACTTCCTAACAGTTTGTAACAAGCGATCACGTCACTGTACTTCTGGAATTCTCCGCCCTTTTATTCTGTATATCTTCATGGTCCAAGTCTTTGCCTTTCATATCTTAACGAATGTGATTCCGTGGACTCGGAAGACCCAATTGCAGATCAGTACGCTTGCTGCGCGAGGTCTTTCTTTGCGGCCAAGGCGCTTTGAAGTGTAGAGCCGCAGTAATAAAAAGCCCAGATGGTCGAGCCATGCGGTAACTCAACTGTATCAGTGTACACCAAAGCTGCAGAAGACAAATGCGTCTTGTTTCCATCGTTGGTTTATTTTTTCGTCGCCGTATTTCACTTCCCCGAGCCATGGCTCTGCGTTAACGATTAGGAACGGGGTCTTTTTTTTTTCTTCTTTGCGGGTTTCTGCAGTGTTTATCCAGAGGCTTGTGTGGGCGCCAAGCTTCGCCCCCTGTTTTTCAACACCTTTGCGCTCTTTCCATCTCTCTTGCCACGACCATCTTTCCTCTCTCTGTTCATAAACCACAGAGTTGTGGGTTTGGACACAATAGCAGTGAGGAGCCATCGTGTGTTTGTTTAACAAGGAGAGGAATGATGTTTCTATTTAACTCACTGTAACTCTTTATTTCATTCACAACAATTCTGCCGGATCTTATTTCTCCTCATGTGAACCTTTAGTTTGGGGTCTTCTCAGTTTAGAAGGAGAGAAGAAATACAGTAGGAAACTCCAAGCAGCCATTCTAACTCATCCATGAGATGTTTCCTAAATGCTGTTGGCATTGTTTACAGTATGTTTACCCTGCTGTTCACCCTACCTACGTCATTACTGTAAGAAATGACAAAGGTAAAGAATGAAAATCTTAGCACATACTGCTAACTGCTAACACATGCTAACCGGTCCCTTATAGGTTTCACTAATCATTAGCATTGTGTGTATATA
>JAQQZT010000008.1:20994264-21004875 GCA_030068275.1 Clarias platycephalus | reverse complement strand
CACACACACACACACACACACACACACACACACACACACACACACACACACACCCACACACACACACACACACACACCAGTACACACATACTGTATTACTACATGATGTTAGAGAAGCAGAGGTCAAGATTTGTTCCCCAGATTGATTTCCACTTCATTTTTTTCTTGTTTTTTTTCTTCCTTGGCAAGATGGATTTTCCATTTCCAGAGTTTGTGACCGTTTTAAATCACACAACCTGCACAGTGTAAACTCTTCCTTCTCTCCCCCTCATGCTTTACTTATTCTCTCTCCTGTTCCATGTTACTAGAGACATCTCTCTCTCTCTCTCGCTCTCTCTCTGGAGTCTCTATCTGTCTGGCTTCAAAAGAACTCTTCTGAAGAAGAGTGTAAATGTCTAATCTCTCAATCTACAGTATCTATCTCTTTCTCTCTTACACACTCTCGCTTTCTTGGCTCTTCCTGTCTGTTTCGCTCTATAACCGACATATTTCTTTCCTTCCTTACCTTTTGTCTCACTCTTTGTCTTTTGCACATTCGCTTTCTTCCACACACTGACGTGTATGTTACTGTCTTTATATTGTGCTCTAGCACTAACGCTAACAACATGCCTCTATTTGTTCCACGCACCAGCTGAAGAACGGGAACCTGCAGTACGTGTCCGACGCTGGTGTGGCCGGCAAGGTGGAGAGGATTGTCGGAGACGGGGTGTTCTCAGACGGTCAATGGCACACGCTGCTGTTACGGAGGAACACATCCTCCACCACGGTCCTCATTGACGAGACGATCCTGCGCGTCATTACTCGCACCACGCAGGACTTTGGAGGTCTCGACGTTCTAACGCTGTCGCTCGGAGGAGAGCCGCCACGGAACAACCTGCAGAAAACCTCGCCAGGTTAACCATCTTCATCTTCATATCAGCTTTAGAAATTCTAACCCAACATTTCCCTGAGCTGAGCATTATTATTATTATTATTATTATTATTAGCTAATAATAATTTATATAATCACTGGGACGGATCTGTACTCTAGCTGCACAGGAAATATACAACGTGAAAGGATCGTCGCCGCTCGACTGGAAGGCAAACTAGCTGGCTGTAAAGTCTTTTCCAAACAAGGGGAAAATGTCATGATAGTAAAAGTTAAGAATGAGCAGAGTGACTCTTAGCAGGAGCTCAACCAGTTCTTACCGTGAGGTAAATCACCATTAGGTCATTTGAGAATTTAGCAGGAGGAAAGGAGTAGAAGGAGGACGAGGGAACACAAGGTGTGAACATACACTCAATATTTAACATGTAACCAGAACTACCATGGTTATATTACATCATCTTCATTACACGAAAATCATTCTGTAACTTCCGAGATAATGAGATCTAATCAATTACTAGGATTAGATTCGTATAAATAAAATTTCCCTGTTATTTCTTTTTTATTATTATTTTGTTAGTGTTGCTTTCATTATATATTTATATTATATTGGTAAGCGATTTAACTGTAAATTACTCAAATTTTAAAGCTTAGTAGTGTTAAAACACTCTTGATTAAGTTTCATTATTGGAGAAGAAAAGGAAAAAAAGCATTGTGTAATATCTCTATTAATTGCAGACTTTTGCCCCTATAGAACGACTTCAGCAAATTTAACACATGCCTTTCGTTCGTGCTTACATTGCCGTTAAAGTGACTTTTAGGCTAATTGCATTGAAACCCTATTTATTTTGCATATTTGCAAAGTTGCATATTAATTTAAAGCTTATCATATTTAACACAGGTCTCAGGGCTTCCCAAAGTTAGTGGTCAAGCTGAAATGCCCCTCAGATTTTATATACTGTACATGTATACCTTAAACTCCCATTGACAGGTTGAGGTCAGGACTCATCCATGTCTTTATGGACCTTGCTTTGTGCACTGGTGCGCAGTCATGTTGGAACTAGTGTGGGTGTGTTTTTTCGGAGTTGGGCTCGGCCCCGTACTTCCAGTGAAAGAAACTCCTAATGCTTCAGCATACCAAGACATTTTGGACAATTTCATGCTCCCAATTGCAAGTCAGGCCCAAAATCAGTGTCTGAACTGCATTTCTGAAAGAATGGTCAAAGATTCCCATAAAAACACCTAAACATGGTGGAAAGCCTTCCCAGAAGAATTGAAGCTGTTATAGCTGCAAAGGGTGGATTTGAGAATTGGATGTTACCCAAGTACAGTACATATACATGTAGTGTAGCGTAGTAGATAAACACTCAGTTGGGATTGTAAAGTCAGTAATCAGGGAAAGAAGCATTTAATGCTTTTTTCTTAAAGGGCAGGGAAGTTGGGCGAGTGAGATCTACAGTATAAGTGGCTGTAATGCAATTTACAGGACTTCAACAAAAGTCGCAGAGCAGTACTGAGGGGGACAAGTAGAGAATATAGTGTGTGGAAATGTTCAAGATACAGATCAAGACAAGACAAGATCAGAGAAGGAAGCTTTTGACATTTTTAGGGAAGACTGGACTGGAATATTGGCCTTAAGAGACCTACAATTGACGGTAATGTAACCAATTGGATTCCAGCCGCAGTTTAACAACAAGGAAGAAGAAGAAGAAAGAAGACGACCTATGATTGGCTTGTTTAAGCTCTTGCGAATAAAAAAAAAAAATGGGAAAAGGATATAAGGCAGGAATTTTCTCCTTGTGTTTTTGTGTTAATGCAGTCTCTAGACCCATCTAAATGTCTAAATGTGAATTTTGCATAATAGTTTTCTGTTATATAAGAAAGTAATCGTGCTCATGTGAATGGAAATAATTCTTGTGGGGAATACAATACATGTAAACAGACTGTACTACATTTAATAAAGGTAGCTGGGAACTAGTTTGTAAAAATGTTGAGCCACACCTAATTTCTTCGTATTAAATTGAATGATGTAGATTACTGTAAATTAAAGAAATGGGAACAAGTGTTTTACTGTGAGAGGCTAAAAACTTCTAAGATTTAGAAACAATTTAAAAATTAGTTGTTTATGTCTCAATTTCAGCAGCACCCTCATTTCCCCTCTCATTTGTTTCGCAACAACTCCGCATTCAGCATGAGCAGTATTATTAAAAATACAAGATAGTCTGACTCTTTAGAAACAAATATCAAGTCTTATGCACAGTACTGTATATTAGTAAAGAATGAACGCAATTTGACAAGGCATTTGTCTTGTATCGTCTTCTGATCATTCATAAAATAAACCACCTTTTGAAACCAGTGGCAGGAGTATTATCAAGCTAGCTTGCTATTAAATTAACATGGTAGGATATATAGTAGCTTATTCAAGAAATATTGTTTCACTAAATATTTCAGGTTTATTTAAGAGTTCAGGTTTGAAATAGCAATGCTTTACTGATCACTCCATATTGAATCCAGGAATGTCTGGAGAGATTTTCTCTCTCTCTCTTTTTTAAAATAAAAGATAACATCTTTGGCCTCATATATTGTGTTCGAAACCATCTGGATAAAATGGTGATGTGACTAATCAGAATGTGAGTGATCATATTTCCTCTTGATGTTGCTTCACCAACATAAACAGATGTTTATTGAATTTAAACCCCTCCAATCCCCCCCAATGTAAATGGAGAGGGTTTGGTTTTGCTTTATTAGAGACAAAAAGGCCAAGTCGGCTTGGCTGGACCTGATCTCTCCAACCTGCATGTGGGGAAACTTTTATGTTCCCATATTTCGGATGCCGTTAGTGCATGTTTAAAATTTGTTGCAGTGAGATAAAGAAAGCAAATTTGACCAGATGTTGTGCATTTTGCTGTGAGAGTTGTGCGTGATGCAAGAAACAGAGGCTGTGCAGTAAATAATGGGTTCTTGAGTGAAAATCTATGTTTTTTTAAAAATCCTCTAATCATACTTATAATATCCTGCTAATGGTAAAATGGTAAAATTCTGTTTGCCATCCTCTTTTGCTAATAATAATAATACAGTAATAATGCTAGAATATTGCTGATTATAAAGCAATTAAAGAAATGTTATTAATACTATTAATATAATAATTGTATCTGAATCATGTATTGTTAATTATTGTTAATATCAATTTGCTGATTAACATTACTGTGTAGATGATTATTAGGTGTTTTGTCATTAAAGTGGTACAAGTTTAACAACTAATAATTTCTTCTTTGTCTTGTTTCAGGTTTTGATGGCTGCTTTTCATATGTAAAGTACAATGGCGAGCTCTTGCCGTTCTCTGGTGACCATCGAACTGTCGCCATCTCCATTTCCGGGACGGACGAGTCTGTGAAAATCGGTTGCCGTGGCCCGAACATGTGTGCTAGTGCCCCCTGCTGGGACGGCATGATGTGTGTCAACCAGTGGTTCAGCTACCAGTGCGTTCCTCCTGGAGATTGTACTTCCAGTCCCTGTCAAAATGGCGGCAGTTGCATCCCCGCCAACCGTGGTGGCTTTTCCTGTGTATGCGATGAAATGTACACTGGACGAGTGTGTGAAACCCTGGTGGCATGCCTGGGTGTAACTTGTCCAAATGGCATGGTATGCAAAGTTGGAACCAACAGTGGTTTTAGTTGTGTTTCTGACACCAGTAACGAAGAATTCATTTTGCCCATTTGGGCAGTTCCAGCGATTGTGGGTGGCTGTGCCACCATTCTTGCTTTGTTGGTGCTTGGCCTTATTTTACACAATCACTGCAAAGGCGGTAGAAAGACAGCCATACCAAAGGAGGAAAAGAAAGCAAAGAAGAAGAAGAAGAAGAAGAAGAAGGGAAGTGAGAATGTTGCATTTGATGATCCGGATAACATCGGGGATGTTGACATGACCGTGCGGAAGCAGCCAGAAGGAAACCCAAAGCCTGATATAATTGAACGTGAGAACCCCTACCTGATATACGATGAGACAGATGTCCCGGAGAGTGGCGACACGATTCCCAGTGCACCAGAAATTGCAGAGATCGAGCACTATGATATCGACAATGCCAGCAGCATTGCTCCATCTGATGCCGACATTGTCCAGCATTACAAGCAGTTCCGAAGCCACACTCCCAAATTCAGCATTCAGATTCAGCGCCATAGTCCTCTGGGTTATGCTCGTCAATCACCACTTACATTGGGCGCTGCTAGTTATTCTTACCAACCCTCTTATACTCAAGGACTCCGCCAAACACCGCTAAGCCATGCCCCCTGCCCTACACCAACCCCTTTGTCCCGCCACAGCCCCGCACATTTTAGCAAACCGGCCTCGTTTTACCGCAGCACACCAACAAGGGAGGTGAATTTGAATCTGGCGAGGCGTGATGGAAGCCCGCTGGACCTCCATGCAGACAATTGCCAGTCAGCAGCTATCTTTAATTACACAGCATCACGTCTTGGAAGGCGCAGCAAGAGCCCACAAACGATGGCAGGTCACGGGTCAAGGCCTGCGAGCCGCTTGAAACAGCCAATTGAGCAAATTCCACTGGAGACCGGGCCTCCTATTGGATTATCCATAGAAGAAGTGGAGCGTCTCAACACTCCGCGACCTAGAAATCCCAGCATCTGCAGCGCCGATCACGGGCGCTCATCATCTGAGGAAGACGCTCGGCGTCCACTTTCTCGAGTGCGAAATCCTGCAGATGGAATTCCAGCGCCGGATTCGTCTTCCGAGAGTGACTCGCATGACTCCTTCACCTGCTCTGAGATGGAATATGACCGGGAAAAACCGGTCAACTATGGTTCTCGAGTTCCAAAACTATCACAAGTTAACGAATCTGATGCTGACGATGAGGATTACGGAGGGGGAAGGATCAAGCAAAGGAGGTACTCGAGCCGTAGGGCAGAGGGAGGGGCCAGCGGAGGCCACCCCCCCTTTGGGGAGTATCAGCATCACACACTGCCCCACAAACTGGGGCAAGGATCTGGCAACTTCAACTGGGACAGCCTACTAAACTGGGGACCAGGATTTAGCCATTATGTTGACGTTTTTAAAGATTTAGCTATGCTTCCAGAAAATTCTAATGCTGCTAACGACGTTGAAATGAACAGTGGTGATGGTTCAATTACCATCATTGCCGAGGGAGAGGCAGAGCAATACGTATGATATATTCTCTCTTGGACCAATCAGGACTGAATGGACTAAGGACAGAGAGAAGGCAATCGCTTGCAATAATAAATGTTCTTTTGTTGTTTTGTTTTTTTATCTGTTTTTTTGGTACTTGTATTTGTAAGAAGACGAGCTTAAATGCAGTAAGGCAGAGCGATACATCTGTGATAATTCTCCTGATCCCTGTTAAGTGAGAAAGATTTCAAGTAGTCCAAATAAGTCTGAGTCCATTACTGTTTGTATTTCACTGTTGACTCTAGTGTTTGAGAATCTGAAATCTCAAATTTCAAAACATCAGCAATGGAGCAACTTGTTCAACAAACCACAGCGTGAAGTTTCATGATTAATAACCTTTCACAAAACCATGTCTTTTCTCCAACTTGTTGTAACACCATTGTAGGGCTGGACAATATATTGTGTATCGTCTAATTTAAGCTAGCATTTGAATTTTATTGCAAAAATGACCATCTCTGTTCAGTTACAAATAGCTGATGAAACTCACTGAATTGTGAGTATAATTTCTGCCTGGTTCCATTGATTTTCTGTGGACGTTTTGCACAGGCTCAGACTTTTGGACTGTGGCATTTAATACTCCTTCACGGATCCCGTTGACGTCCATAAAATCCGAAAGGTCCTTGATGACCCCGTAGACATTTCGTTCGCGTTCTTCCGTGCAGCAGAAAGCCAAGGGAGGATGTGGCTGTTTTAACAGCATGACCATATGAACTTCATCAAAAATAAAGAAATAAAAACCCACAAGCTCTTTTTAATCCAGCTCTCAAAACATGAAGTAGGGTCCAAAGTCTGAGTGCACTACTGAGAACTGCTCTCACAAACTAATAAGGTTTGGTCAAACGATATTACTCAATATCTGGTTTGACATTTAAAAACAGTGGACGTTCTGATAGATTTCCGTTTCACACGCAGATGAGGACAAAGGATCTATCTCAGTTATAATAATTGAGGTTATTATGTAATAAGGATTGACTGACAAATAGTGATTGATATGTGATGTAACAGAAACAGTTCATGAGGCACTCAGACTCCTCTGGCCTGCTTCGGGTGTGTAAGAGGAGTGTTCCGCCAGTGTGTGTAACATGATAATACCTGCAGGTGTCCGGGACAGCCATTTTCTCCTGTCCTGTAGGAACCATCATTTGTGACATTTGACCTTAAGCGAAATCCTCATAAGACTATGAACTTGTGTACATTTTGTATCAATGAAGGAAATTCAATGTTCTCTGTTGCTGATGTTGTTGTTGTGTGTTTTTTAATGAACTGTTTCTACTTTTTTTAATTAACTTAAAGTACTTAAGCAGTGTTTTTATGATATTTTTTTTCATATGCTGGAAATGATCTTACTTTCAGGGGAAGTAAGATTGAAGTACTTAATTTTTTGTTTTTTTTTACATTTGTTACTTATGTAACATCAGTATTTTCCACTTTTTTGATAAAACTATAACATACTGTATGCTTTATATGTGTAAGAGCCAATAACAGAATAAAAAAAATATTTATTTAAAGAGATGCAATTTTGAGACTAATACAATATAATGCTTAACAAAATTAAGAGGAAGTGATAAAGTAGACCCCAGAACTCGATTCGGTAAAAGTTTCTGGCGAGAACGTTGGAATACTAAAGTTTGAATACATTGAATAAAGTATTGCAAGACTGCTGAGGTCCAATGGAGGTCAGCTAGTTCGTCTAAATCTGAGCGAAATTGATACTTTAAGTTCTTTACGTTCGGTGCATAATTAAACAGCCCCCCAAAAAATGACAGAGGGACGGCTGAAAATGTACTTCCATTTGTACTCTGGGAAAACGAAACAAACGTTTGCCAAGCTCTCGTAGAAATCACAAAAATCATCTGAGCACAAAGAACACGCAGCCAGCGCTAAGTAAATAATGAGTTAATTATATAAATAGCTAGTTTAAATCCTTGTAGGGATCGCATCCAGCGTTTATTTTTATTCTGTTCCACGGTCCAAATATCCAGAACACCTGGCACTTCTGCATTGCTACAGCTCTGTTCCTTGGCTCAGGTTTAATAGTTTGCATTAAACAAAACATTCGGCCTGCAAAACCACAAACACTTCCTGCAATCAGGTCGATCCGGAGTTTTCCAACTGGAGTCGAATAACACTAGATTTTACCTTGATTTGTATGAGACCATGTCGCTCAGATGCTCTCAGAATTTTGGTTAGTTCTCTTTGTAGTTGAGTGTGATTAAACTTTTAAAAAGTCTCTTTTGAAAAGTATTCAGGTGAGACCTAAATGTTTTACCTTTTAGCACAATTTACTAAGAAATACAACATTTAGTTACATATAATACAGTAAATCACATTAGGATTCTTACCCCTTTATATGAGGGCAGTTCAAATCAGGAGTTTTCACGGAATAACAGAACACAGTTATGAGAGTCAAAAATTCCGTTTATTTCTCTGCTACACAATGTATTTGGATACCATTAAGGTAGAAAATTTTTCTCAGTACACCGGAGCCATGGTCGGACTGCCTGCTTCATTTTATCATCACTGTTGAAATGCTAGCCTCTCTGGAACTCCTTCAGTGGAATAAACGATCAATAAAGTTGATGACCAAAGGTATTGTTTTTGTTTTTTTACAGGACAATGCATAACCTCATACTCATATTGCCCACCGCGTCGCTTGCACATTACAGAAACTCGGCTGGGAGTTTTCCGCCACATCCCCATACAGTCCTAACCTCACTCCAAGCCATTTCCACATGTTCGAGCTATTAAAGAGTTCCTGGGAGGCCAGCATTTCAGACGTGAAGCAAGCAGTCCGATTATGGCTCCAGTGTACTAGGAAAAAAGTTTTTAACTTGATGACATCCAAGCACTAGCTGGGATAAGTGCTTTATGAGGGGCGGTCATAAAATTGTTACTATTGCAAAGAAAAAAATTATGTAATGTAATGAAACTGAAAACTACAGTAATATTGGTCGTGAGCTTAGTCCTTCTATACATATCCTCCACCTAAGGCGACACACTTCTCCAAACGATGGATAAGCTGGTGGAGACCATTTTTGAAGAAGCCTTCTTTTTGGCTCTTGGGGAAGCGGATGTGTTTATCTCTTCGTCCTCAAACTTCTGCCACAAAGTGATTTCTTTACGTGATGCAAGAGGAAGAAGTCATTGGGTGCGAGGTCGGGGGGATTGAGGCAGAATTTCGTACCGCTAAGTCGTCTGAATGCCTCAAGTTTGGTGGCGTGTTGTCATGAAGAAGGCGCACTTAAACTTTTGATTTTGACCCTCTAGTGGCATCTTATGTTTTTTTTTTTTTATTATATATTTTTTGAGCTTTATATAGAGAAATAAAGGTAGATTTTATTTTTATTACTGTGTCTTATTATTCTGCACAATCGAAAATCCTGGTTTGACTTGAACACCCCTCATAGTTACATTTAAAACAATACAGTTCATCTTATCATTTACTTTACACGAGACATAAACTGTCACTCCTTCACTAATTGATCATTCCGTTTTTCAAGGAAAAGCTTGTTATGTGACTGAGAAACCAGAATGTGCGAAAGCTTCTGATCTGAGAACTGATTTGTATTAGCAGGATTGAACACGATGGCACAAGTGGAGAGAATCACCATAAGCTCACATTCATCATGTTCCGTGTAGGAAATGTACCACTGTAGCCTCATTCTGACTGAAGCATCGACTTCTGTGTGAAGTCTGTGTGAACTTAATCCTTCATCTGGTGCCTAGCATGTTTGTGGCAAAAAATAAAAAATAATAATAATACATGTCACATTGTGCGGTAATGTGGAACATCCAGGCCCTGTCCAAATAAATTAAAGAATAAGATGTTAAACAGAAGGTTATGGTCAGTGTCGGGATGGATTCAAAATATTCAGGGGTCAATATTCTTTAAGCATTCCTCTTATGCAGCATCAATATGCTGACTCATTCAGCTGTTTAGCTGTTAATCATTATATGTTGTAATTTGTATCCATTTATATATCCATTTCCATTCCTGTAATCTTTGGTTCTTCTAAGCATATGAATATCTCCAAGGTGTGCTTACCTAAAATCCATCTGTGTTGTGACCCAGATGTGCGAGTCTAACCCAGGCTTAAGCTGGTGCATGTGCCTGCACTGATGAACTGTGAAATAAGAAAAATAAAATAAAATAAAATAAAATAAACAGCACATTTCATCATGAAACATCACTAAGCTGACAGGCTTATCGAGATTGCTCTACACTGCAGGTGTGTGTGGGTGTGTGAGGAACTGAAAGAAACTGCGTGTAGGTTTATAGGTTTAAGGTAGACATTGCAAGTGTGTGTACGTGTGTTTGATGTGTTAAAGAAACGAAAAGAATGAAAAAAAAAATTAGAAGAGACAGATGGAGTGAATGAAGATGCAGATGGTTTGGGGTCTAAAGTAAACTGCTGACAGCTGGCTGATGGCACTTTGTGGTTTCTCTCTCTCTCTCTCTCACATGTACAGTATGTACACACACACACACACACACACACACACACACACACACACACACACACACACACACACACACACACACACAC
>JAQQZT010000008.1:20890854-20902042 GCA_030068275.1 Clarias platycephalus | reverse complement strand
ATTTTTGTGAAGCTGCTTTGAGACAATGACGATTGTTAAAAGCGCTATATAAATAAAATTGAATTGAATTGAATTTTAAAAATCGTCCTCTATTGATGTTGTCAAACTTTAACTGATCGACTGGGTGACACAAGAGATGATGGCCCTGGTGACACCACATGCATATTGTTTATCCCAAACAGGAGAATAGTATATAAGTGACAAAATCAGAGGTCTTGCTTTCTTTACTGGGCCTGAAAGATTTTTAGGCCACACATTCTTTGCTGAGCCTAACAGATTGAGGTGACCACATTATCACCACTGGGCTTGAAAGACTCACATGCCATGCCTCCTCTACTATATTCAAAGTACTCGGAACCCACGCCTTATTCTGGGGGCATGACGGATATAGAGACTACATCATTTTCATGGGGTTTGACAGACAAAGAAACTGTATCATCTTTACTGGGCTTGACAATCTCAGAGGCCACACCTTCTTTTATGAACATTACAGACTTAGAGGCAACACCTTCTCCAAATTCCTTACTGGGCCTGACATACTCAACTCCCACGCCTTCTCCACTGGACCTATGAATTTCGAGGCCACATTATCTTTACTGAACTTGACAGATTTAAAGGATACACCTACTTCATTGGCCCATAGACTCATAGACCACATGGCCTTCACATGAACTAACAGAAGCAAATCCCACAATTAGATCACAGCCAGGTGACTTGAAGCACACATGGAGGTGTTAATAAATGAAAAGAAACTGTGATTGGGTTGAACGAGTTATGACCTGCAGAGACAGATGTCTGCTGCTTGGGTTAAACAGGTCGCTGTGTTGATTTTTTCTTTGCAGCGACCCGAGGAAAACATTTCTCTAGCAAACTGACCTTCAGTTTTTCACCCAAGAAAAAAAAAAAAATCACAGCCATACAAGGAGAGAAAACCTCTCAGTGAACTATCGACTGTTTTTATTTCATCGGTCATAAAATATTAATCCAAAATTATACCAAAAGAAACAATTCTTAAAGTCTGGGGATAATCATAATTTTAAATATCTGTGTCAGTTCTTTGGTGTGTGTCCTGGATTAGCACTAGTATACTCTTGTTTTCTAATTCTCTGCACATAGCATAGAATTAGCTGCTGGGGTTTTATGTATCTTTATACACAACAACCTTTACACAAATTAATTAATGAAAAGTGTTGCTATTTCTTTTTTTTTTATTAAATAAATCATATATGAAATATATATGTTTGGGTTTGGAAACATTAACGCAGTACTGTTGAATGTATGATAAAATGGATCTGACTGTTTCGAAAATTGAATGCAATTTTGACTTGACTTTTTTTTATTTTTTTTATAACTGTTGCAATAAAGTGTGTTTTTTGCTAAGGCAGTCTTTTGGACCCTATTGCAGGAATGTTCGCAAAGCTAGTGCGCTAGTAATTGATTGTTTTAGCATGTTTCAGACTTTCTGCAGCACTGCTCACCATTTAAACCAATTTAGTTCAATGCATGTGATGTTCTCCAGAAGCCCTCGTTCCTCCAGTCGCTGTTTCATTATAACCCATATAACGTTGTACAAACAGCTGGAACAAAAGCCTTAAAATTTATGTTAACTAAGAGTTTCCATTTAATTTCCTACCGAAAAAAAAAAAAACATATCCAGATAAAGCCGGGGATATGCACAGTATACTAAATGCTCAAATATGATTTGAATCATTCTGTAGAATGCCTATGCCTTATGAGTTATGAGTCCTATAAAGTCAACGCTACAAGCCTGGTGGTCTTTCCATCCATAATAATAAGAGAATAGATGTCTCTCATCACTTTGCTAATATGTTTATTTTCTGAAAGTCTCACCGTGTCCCTTGGGTGGAATTGAAATCAAAACAGATAGACAGATAAACCATATGGTGACCTTATGACTGTATATTTATTTTTCAGTTGCCTTGCAGGAGTGAAAAAAAAAGAAGAAGAAGAAAAAACCCGGATAGAACAGGGTTTACGTAATGTACCATGTAAGCAATATAACACTTTTTGTGGTAACTAAATCAATACAAGATGGTGGGGTGATGATGCTTAATACCTCTTACACCATAGCGATTTGCAGATTTGTTTAGTAAAGAACAAAATGCTATATACTGTACTTTTGCCAAATATGATGGTGTAAAACATCCACAAAACAAGTACGTATCTGTTATCACTTACTGTAGATTAAAGCAGGTATACAATATCTATACAAAGCACCATACAATCACTTCCTAATTAAGTTAATAATACTAAATACGGCTTGTTACAAAGAAATTCTAACTTATCAGTCTCAGGCAGGTACTGCGTTTTCAGCTTTCTGAGGCTCAAAGATGGAGTTCCACATTAGAACTAATTCAGATAATAATATGCAAGAGATGTTCGAATCCAACTGGGACTTTTGATTGTGAGGAATAACAGAACTCAGTTATACTGTAGGTATAAAAACTACCTTAATTTCTTTATATAATCCGCTGCTACACTAATGCACTAATCCCGGCATTTAACTAGTGCTTGAAAACTACATTATCAAGGTAGAAAGTATTCTCAGCCATGAGTGCCATGATCGTACTGCTTGCATTATGTCACAAATGCTGGACTCCCAGGAACTATTTTAATGGCCCAAACATGTACCAATCACTTGAATTGAGGTCAGGTCTGTGGTGCAGTATGAGGTTGTGTATTGTACTGCAAAAACAGAACGCTTTTGGTGATCAAATCAGGCCGTATTTTCCACTCGCTTAAATGTTCATGGAAACTGCAGTAGACTCCAAGCCACCTCATCAGGCTTTGTCATTAATGTACTGTACATACAGTACAACCTTCTTTAAAATGGTTGCACCATCATTTATTTAACTGCAGCTGAGAGTCTCACTATGTTGGAAGTTTTCTGTAAATGTCAGTGGGTTTTCTGCTTTCATTCACATGAAAATTTCATCCAAAATCCTGTCTTGACTTAAATTTTTCTGTTTCCAAGTCAGAAGATGAGAAGAAAGCACAATATACGTGCACTTTCCTACTTGCATTTCTGGAGTACAGAAATATTTTATGCTATAGTTCGTTAACGTTTATGGCCAGATTATTTAAAGTCGCTCTTTGAGAACAATAATTTTGGATTTTCTGCATGTCTGCAGCTGTCCCAAAGCCAAGCTGTTCAAAAAGCACTCTAAAGCGGCGACACATTTACTGAAACTAAAGTCGGCGTTTCCTTAAAGACAGTTTTCATGCCAAGACGTGGACTGTTCAGAGACCTTGAGTTCGTGAATAATTTGGCGCAGCATATGCGCACAGTATGCCAAGGGAAACTTGAGTGTGCTAACATGAATGTGCTAATATATTATCTCCTTTTAAAACTAGCATTAATGGTATTCCGTTGTCTTTCAAGATTTAAGCAGACATTATCATCAAATAAGCATTTAAATCATTCAGTGATGCTTTTTTAAGATAATAATATCACTTTATCACCATCATACACACCATGAAATAGGCTTGTTTATTTTGATCTCTAAAGATAAGATGATACCATGACATTAGATATCTCCAAATTGATATGCTGTCCTATTAGATTGTGTAACATGTTTAAATACTTGATGCTCATTACTGGACTGAATAACCTGATCTCACCTGAGAAGAAATTAATCTGAGGTGGTTTATAGCACGAACGATAAAAACAAGCGTCCAGCAACGCTTGAGTTTTTTTATTTTTTTTTTAGCTCAAACTAATTACTGTATGAGGCCACATGGCGAACTTTCACCATTCAGGTTACTCTAAAATGTTCACGAGTAGAAAATAGATTTAGAAATCATTTCCTGGACAAGTAGAATAACATTCAAAAATAAATTTTAAAAACAGCGTTATTACATTTATCTTCCAATTTCACAGCATAGCGTAATCATTTTTTTTACAGGTCAAGATAGTTTCTTTAAGACACCTTAATTCTAAATTCATATCACTTTGCTAATTAGCTAGCATTCTAACTCAGTCAAATCCAGAGAACAGATTTTAAAGGTATAGTTTTTTTTTTTTTTTTTTTTTTTACGTCTGTCTTAAATCAAAATTGAAGCACGTGTAAGACTGCTTTCAAATTACAAGCCACATTGCTCAGTTCAGATTTTGTGGTCAGATCAGATTTGCTGTCATGACGGTCATGATTATAACATGTGGCTTTTATCTGACTCCCGCATGGATGTGTCTGTCCTCAAAAAAGGCAAGCATGTGCACAGCGATACATCTTTGCTCATGGCATCTGAGTTAAAACACATCATGAGTTGGTATTTTAACAAAAATATGGGTTTAGCTCTGGAGCATGACAAGTCGGTTGTATTTGTTGCAGTTCAGAAGAAAGAAGAAAGCCAGACACCCTGCTTTCACTGTTTTATCAGCTATTGCTACCACTACTATGAAATTCCCGCACTGCCAGTGCTGACTCATGTCAGCCCCGTGCATGCGCAGAGACAAAAAAATTGCACAAATTCCAATCTGACCATTCTCATTTAAGTCGTATGACCACATATTGGATATGTATCCCATCTAGGACCACATATGAAAGTGAATCAGATGTGATCTGAAAAGCATCAGTTTTGTGTGTTCAGACAGCCCTAAAAAAATCAGATCTATGTCACATTAAGGAAAAGGATCAGAATTGAGTCATTTCAGGCTGGTCATGTGAACATAACCCAAGTACATTACAATGGGTCTTGGACTTTTATCTGCTCTGCACACCAGCCATGAAGTTTGTCCAATGTAAGTAATCTGGGTCAAATTCCACAACCCTTGTTCTGTGCAAAAATGCTTTTCAAGGTTCAGCTCATTTGAAGCTTCTGTAGTCCCACCAATCTTCTTTCAAAGGTACAGAGTTTTTAATACAAATGTAACTATTTTCTTTGCCAATCAGCTAGTTCTGGCTAGCAAAAAAATGCATTTTTGCATGGGACAAGGTTGTTAAATTTGTCCCAGATTACTTCCATTGTACTTGTGGTTCAGGTGACAAACTTCACGGTCATGTGCAGAGCAGGAAAACTACCAAGACCTACACTATGGTAAACCTCAATTTTGATTTAAGACATACTTAAAAAACATTCAAACTATGCTTTAAACATAAGCAATTTACCAAGCAAAAAGTCTGAAGGAAGGGAATAGAAAATGTGGACTATACTGTAGGAGCAGATTAATGAGACAATGTGTGGGAAAATCTGTAAACATTATTTTTATGATCATATTTGTATTTTACACATTACAAATTTTGTATTTTCATATTATATTTAAAATAAAGTTAGACAAAAAATGGTTTTAAACACATTAGCTATATGGTTAAGCATTTTCAAGACTCCTTTTCTCAACCTTAAAAACTATTTTACTACTGATATAATTCTTTCGAATGGTGATTAGTAACTACTAAATAAGCTAATATCACTAAATATATTTGTACTAGTTAGTCAGGAATGGAGAGGTGATGCTTCTGGACATCATATATGAATGGTTTTGGTAACTGTTACTGATCGGACTGTGGACTCAGATACCCATCCCAGTGAACAGCTGCACTTCTGCCAATTTTGTTTCAGAGTTTTGGCAGAGTTTACAATTCGTATAAATGATCCTCCTGCTGAGATCAGCCGAGGCTCTGCAACGTTTACCGCCAAACCATCATTAGTCAGCACTGAAGAATGTTTTCCCCCCTTTAAATGCATAAAATGTGCAACCCAAAGGCCAAATGTTCAAAACCCAGTCCTGTTCCAGTATACTCTTGCAGAGACTCAAGTTACATACCTGTTTATTAACAAGGCCATTCTTCAGCATTTACTGTATGTATCTATGCATGTATGTATCACCTTCCTGGTCCATTGGAAGGTCAATAATGCACGGTGGGCCTAAAATGAGATGATAAATTCCCTTAGAGAATTACCCACCATCAACCATTGTTCCTAATATGATGAAAGAGTAAAGGTCAGTACGAAGTCTGAACAAGACACAATAATACCCAGTGTAACTTGCCAGTCTTCAACAATGATTGCATCCATCTTGTGCAGAAAGGCATCTCAGATAACTAGTGGCTTTCGTATTTAGCTTCAGCTAAAACAGACAGGCTTAAAAAAAAAAATAATTAATAGTGTGATAGAGTCCAGAGGTTTCAATATTTTAAGGGTTAAATAAGACTCGCAAAGAACATAATGCAATATAAAGCACATAAGGTTATAATGACTAGTGAACATTACCAAGGCAGAGCCTCGGGATTGGATACCAGGTGGAATTTCAGTTAATTTCTGTGGTACTGGTGCTATCATGATGGCAAGCTTTATTTTAATCTTCTGTGAGTAGAACAGCTGCAGTTTTTGGGGGCTGTTGCTCCTCACGAATAATATGGGTTGGAGACAACTTAACAACCACAGAGCTAAAGCTGACATTCCACCAACAGCCACAAGCATCAGTCCTGATGTTCCAACAAGAACCACAAGCTTTAGTCCTGACATTCCACCAACAAACATGAGCTTTAATCCTGATGTTCCACCAACAACCACAAGCTTTAATCTTGATGTTCCACCAACAACTATGAGCTTTAGACCTGATATTTCACTAGCAACCATAAGGCTTTTAGTTCTCTATCTACAGTAATGGTGGAACTGCAAATATTACATAACGCTGGCACAGCGTGATACACTCACTTCATGGTTAAACATATTGACTCATTAGTGATAAATCGATATGACAGGGTTTAACACCATGTTTTCATAGAGCTTACTTTGTATAGAGAAGCACTGTTATTCTGAAACAGCTTTTGATTGTGCAGAATTACACAACACAGTTATGAGAGTAAAAACTCCCTCCTCTACGTATATACTCTCCTAATGCACTTATCCCAGCATTTTACTACTGGATACCATCAAGGTAGAAAGTTTTTTCATTATGCGGGAGCCATGATTAGACTGTCTGCTTCACGTCTGCAACTCTGGTGTTCTGGTGTGACAATAACCTACAGCCAAGTTCCTGTAATGTGCAAGTGGTGATGCAGGTGAGAAGAGCAAAAATAGTGCTTGTTACTTTGTTCCCATCAAAAGGTGACTTCTGGTGACTACACCTGTTCTCACACATGATCGTTTTCAGTCCCTTACTACAGTACCTTTCACCATGGGTGTAAATGCTTCCCCCTGTGGTGTCCCAAGTGACAGGAACTGCCTCACTATGCCTTGTATTCAAGAACCTCGGCCTCAACCAAACATAACTCCGATGTGAGAAAAAGAAACAAACAAGACATTAAAGAATTAAATACAATATTTATTTTCTCTAAGGTTCATACTCAGAGTGTTATTATGAACTGTGAAGATAGATTCATATTACTGTTAAACAAACATTTTTGGAGTCTTTTGCTGACACTCAGGAATCAACTGTGTGATGAATGATGGGCCTGGAAATCCAGACAGCGATGAACAGCATTCCTGAGAGACGACAAGCTGCTCTTAATTAAGTGATCCCGGAAAGAGCCGTTAGCAGATTACAATAAAATAGAAAGACAGGCATTTCACTTGGCTTTGCTTTTTTTCCCCTCTTTTTGTGCAGATGGCTCCTGGGAGTCCAGGACATGACAGAAAAAAAAAAAAAACATGTTGAAAAGAAGCAAACAAGTCTGCAAATAAATGATTGATCCAGAAAAGAACTTGCATTTCAAATGAGTGGCGTAGCTGGAATTTCATTTCGGAGGGAGTTGGTGACAAGCAAGCTGGCAGGCAGCATTTCTGAAAGACATCACTATAGTTAGAATAACAATGACCCCTATTACCACTGCCAGAGACAAAACAGAAGACAGCACAATAGTACAATTGCCTTCCCAGCAAGGTTTAATTTGTATCTTTCCTCATAGCTTGTAAGACGTTTGTTCGAGACCGGATTTCAAGTGTCTGCCTTTTGTATTTATTTAGGATGACCCCTCGTAAAGTATTCACACTGGACACTTCAGGTTAAGATCCCTCACTCTGGTCACAACCTCCTCCTTGGATATATTTCTTCCTGAATATCCTGGATGTCCTCCGTCCAGCCTTAGCAGATCGTGGAAACTTTTCCCAAGAGACATGCTGTAACATGCACTTGTCTAGGATAGTTATGGCCTCCACCAACCATTATTTAAGGTCTTTTTCATTCCATGTTTATTTCCCTGGGCTGTAGCTGTAGGGGATCGCAGATTCTTAATTTTCAGAGCTACTGCACCCAGATGAGCTCTTAGACAAAAGGAGAATGTAGAACAGATTTCTCTCTGGCAAACATTCTCAGCATCAGACTGAGCTGTGGGCAACAAAGTTTTGAGCAACTTCATGAAATATAGTGACAATAATTGTTATACATTGCACTTGTGCGTGATATTTCGAATCTTCTCTCTGTGCGCACTTACAAGAAAATTGTGGCAAGTCGCAGTTAGTGTGCACTTTTTAAAAACCATCATCAAATCTCAAAACTCAAGAATCACCGCCAAATTGTCTAGAATAAACACAGACATTTCAAATTACAACACATTCTACCCCCACTGAATAAAGAACATAAACTAAAATTCTCCACAACAGACTTGTATTGTTTATTTTCAGTACTTGCACTCACTTGCACGTGAGTACAGTACGTGAGCCACCCCTTATTGCTTCATATTTTGCTTCCAATGAGCTCTTGTATTTTGAATTTAGTCTTCAGGAATAGTTCTCCAGGCTTTCTGAAAGACTTTTCTGGCTCTCATTTTTGGCAAGGTTTTGGCTCTCATATTTAGTCCAGTCCCTGTAACAGACCAGTTTTAAAGGAATGTTTTTTGTTTCTTAAGCCGCGCTGTGACCTACTGTATGAATCACTCAAGCATAAAAAACACTAAACATCTAATTTAAGGCATGAACAGGTGCAGATTATAACAGATGATCAGGCCGAGGATTAGTATACCATTGATGCTGAATGTTGGTTGGAACAGACGAGAGGGGAAATGAGGTTGCTGCTGAGTTTGTTACTGTACATAAAGAACCAAATTTTTTAATTGTGTCTTTAGGCACTTTGCAGCTTATCGCAGTAAAATATTTGTACCCATTCCCTTTATTTTGGAAAGAGAGCAAGAGAGAGAGAGAGAGAGCGTATAGAGAGCTGTAACATGAATAACTTTGTACATGAGAGGCTTGTTAGTAAATGGAAGTGTATAGCTTCACATACTCTAAGTGATCATTTCCCTATAACGATACTCATTGCGATGGAGGCTTAGTAGAGAATATACTTTAAATTTATAGCACAAAAATACACAGTTTACTCAAGTAACAACCTCCCACATGGAACACAAAAAGCATTCATTATTAATATTAGCATTAAATTATATAACCAATTGTTACTTTACAGGATATAAATGATCTATTTACTACAGTACTGCAATTTGGGATAAGCCACTTGAATCAAATTAAATAAAAGTCAGCTCCAAGTCTTGATGTACAACTGAGTGGAAGGATTTTATTTATTTTATTTTTCAGATTTCAGACTCATAGCTGCTTCTCAGTTTCATTCCCTAACCAGCTACCAATTTTGTGTGTCTGTGTGTGTTGGGTGTTCAAGGGTAAGACATTAATTATATTAGCTCTGGCAGCTGTATGAATATGTGTCCTTGCTGTCACAGGAAGAGGAAGTGCTTACGCAAAGCAGGGATTTGTAAAGGCCTTGAATCTAAACTCAGTTTCCAATAGAAACAATGAGAGTCAACTTTTCTTTACAAGATACAGTATTAGCCATATTGGGAAGCACACACTAACATGCTGCACAATAACTAGATAGTAAAAACACAATAGGCTTTTCTTCTACATGTCATCAGTCACATTCATCAGTTATTTATTCCAGAAATGGCAATATGAAGAACCATTTTTTAAATTCCACATCCTGGCTATGCTCCAAACCACAACTTTGCTGCCGTACTACATGTTATCCAAACTGACATGAACCTGATCTTGTGTTTCCCTTTTTTGACCTTTTCTTATTAGTAGAAAAAATATATATATTTTGTTTATTAATTCCACAACACCTCAAATACTTCAAAGAACTGCTTGTATTTGCTAGACCTTGGCTGTACCCTAATCCAGTGCACTACATAGAATGGAAGTTAATTATGTACAAAATATGATACAGTATTGCACCATAAAAATTTAAAGCATAGGACACCTACTGTGAGCATGAGCAAGCTCTCGGTGACTAATTTAACTGCATAGAGTAATTATTAGGCAGTATGCTGGCATAGTCATTAAATAAAAAAAGGCCTAAAATACTCGCCCACATATTGATATGTGAAACCATTTCTAACATAAGATATTATAAGATTAGGAAAATACAAGGAGTGGTTATACCAAATAACCTATACAGTACTATAAATGTATATAAAGTGGAACCTCGGATTGCGAATAACACGATTTGCGTGTGTTCCGCAAGACGAGCAAAGATTTTTCATAAATTTTGACTTGAAAAACGAGCAAGTCTTGGTTTACGAGTACCGAGTATCACACTGAAAAAAAGGAGACTGGCCATTGTTTGGATTTATTTAAGTACCTTTTGTGCAGTTTAAATAATTGTTTCATGTTCTTAATCAAAACATTCATATAATGTTATATTTATATCAGGTGCAGTGAAAGTACATGAACCTTATTAGTTTGCGTTGGGCAGAGACATGGCATTCAAGGTAGGATCAAGTGAGTCAATGAAGTAAATGTATATTTACAATATTTTTTCTCGCGATATTCTATGCGATCATGTACACCGCGCAAAGCCCGACTGTTTCTTAGTTAGATAATCATTCAGCTCACCTCGATAAGTGTGGATGGCAGCATCACATTTGAACTTGAATATTTTAATTTAAATATTCGCTAATGCCTAAAAATATGTATTATAATGTCTTTAGAGTCGCCAATGATTAATGATATTTTCTCTCGTGCTGTTTATTAACTTTTTCCACCTGAACTTAAAGTTCAAATAGTTTCAATACATTTTCTCTGTGAAAGATTTTCAAGTAGATGCCATTAACTTTCTGTTATTAATGAACTGACCACACTGCTGTTCATTTCTGTGCATTTCTGTCCTGTAATAATGGGAGAATTTACAATAAAGGTGGTGTTCAATTCAATTCAATTCAATTTTATTTGTATAGCGCTTTTAGCAATTGTCATTGCCTCAAAGCAGCTTCACACA
>JAQQZT010000008.1:20816174-20831336 GCA_030068275.1 Clarias platycephalus | reverse complement strand
CCAGTTAAGGTTCCCCCCCCCCCCCCCCCCCTCCCTGACCATTAGGCAAGTTTGATTGACTCAGAGCCCATAATTTTTCAGACAAGTAAATTGTAGGAGAAACAAAATAGTGTTGGAGTCATAGGTCACCATTTAGGACATAAGTTTTAAAAATGATTCTGGACCGTTTCTGTTACCGTGATAACATGTACAGCTTGTGATCACGATTCTTTACAATCGTAAGAAGTAAAGAAACTGCTGTTTTTGGCTGTAACATTATGTGCAAACCTAATCCCATATTTCTGGGTAAAAAGAAAACATTTATTATCTTATATTATTAAGCAGCTTATATGGAATGTCCAGATAGATTACAGGTTACTAATATAGACTGGAACTTTTTAGAAATAAAAGTAATGACTATTAGAATCTCATTAATGGCCACTGGCATAATTAAGAGTTAAGTGGGAAAGTAAAAAAAAATCAGGGATATAAAATGGTAGACTCTTCACAAGCCAAGTTGCTGCTTAAGAACAATTTCCAAACATCATTCCAAACAACAATTGTATACTGTATATGCATATACAGATAAACACCTTGGACACCACAGATATAGATATTCAGAAAAGAGGCACAATTGAACTCTCAGGAAAGATATTTAATTCAACTGAAAACCACTGAAGCAGTTGAGGGTATCAGGCACCAAGATGTGTATATATACCTTCAGTATTTTCGTACATCGCTATGGCCAGAGAGGCTGGTGGTGGTGGTTGCGTATATGCTGGTGGAGGGTCTGGTGTTGGGTGTGTATATGCTGTTGGAGAATCTGGTGGTGGTGGTTGCATATATGCTGGTAGAGGTTTTGGTGTTGGGTGTGTATCTGTTGGTGGAGGGTCAGTTTTGGGTGTGTACATGCAGGTGAAGTGTTTGGTTTTGGGTGTGTATATCTTGGTGGAAATACTAGGGTTGAAAGTGTGTTTGGTAGTAGAGGTTCTGCTGTTGGGTGTGTGTGTACGCTGGTGGAGGTTCTGGTGTTGAAGACCATGTATCTGCTAGTGGATGGTCTGGTGTTGGGACTGTTGGGATCTGCTGGAGGAGGGTCTGGTGTTGGGTTCTTGTAGTATATGTGTTTATTCTATGTGAGGTTCTGGTGCTTATGCAAGTGTTGTCTTGTGGAAAAAAGATAGTTGTCTGTTTATAATTACACAGTATTACCATTATTATTATTATTATTATTATTATTATTATTATTATTATTATTATTATTATTGTAGCATGTGTATCATCGAAATCATAATACTTATCTATGTTGATCTATCCTGAGATAAAGTATTACAGTCATTTACATTCATATCTCTACAAAATAATGAGATACCCTGGGACAAAGGGGGAAACCATGGGGGAAAAGTAAAGGAAGTTGCTGATTGAGCAACACGATAAAGAATGAATAAAATCCAGCTAGAATAGTGCTAGTACTAAGTCAACCTTGATCAGTATCAACCTAAAGTATCAAAGCCGCTAGCTAAATGAAGTCTAAGATTGGATTAAATATGTGATGAATACAAGTGCTAACAGAGTGATATGAGCGAATGGAAACCATTAGAGACACGAATTGGAAGCAGAATCACAATCTCACGTTCCTGTGATGTCATCGCGCATGCACGAGCATTACACACTGCCTGGGTCAGACTCTCTCACTCTCTCTCTCTTACTCATACACACAGTCATTCTGAGAAAGAGTGTAATGCCAACGCAGCTCTCCCTAGACGCCCCTTGTCTTGTTTGCTGTGTGTAGTTAATCATTACATTCCTGTCTTTGTCTCTGTGTATTTCTGTCTGTCTTCATCTGTACGTAAGTGTCTCTCTTTAAATCAAGCTTTCCCAAAGTGCATTGCCCTATACAAACCTTAAGGTTTCTGTGCTCTATAGAGATTGAATAAAAAAGCAGATCGGAAGATGGGGTATTATTCACAATTATGTTATTATTATATTAATAAATATAATAATGCAAGTAAAGAGCAATTTTATGACTGATTTATTTTATAAATATTTCGATTTATGTGTTCCATTGTGTAGGTATGTAGGTACTTGTCACAGGTTTGTTCACTAATCCTAAAAATGAGGACACACACACACACACACACACACACACAGAGTCATCCAGGGTTCAGATCATCACAGAAATGAAGAATAAAGTTACAGATGTGCATATGTAATCCAACAAAGGCCAGACGCTGTATGTGATACCTTGCTGTTTTGTGAGGAACTGATGATTCTGAGCGTTTTCAGATGCACCAATCAGGATAATTACAGTAATTATTTCATAACCTGTTTCCTGTCTGTGTTTACAGCCACTCAGAGCTGTCACAGGAGACAAACTCCAGCCTCAGTCAGAGAGTGAAGGCAATGCCGATCACGAACAGCAGAAACCAAACGATCATGTCAGCGAACTTCACGGTGATGCGTATATGGAAACAATGTTGGTTAGACCAGGTAGAAGTCAAATAAACATTGCTGTTTCACAAAGAGACTTTAAGGATCAGACTCTAAATGTTTGTAGCAGAAAAATGCACAGTAATGGGCAAAATTCTTGAGGGTCCAAAGTGTTTTTTTTTTTTTACTCATTTTTTGGCACGTTTTTGCCTTTCATTTTAGTCCAGTCCTTGTTCCTGACCAGTTTCAATTTTTTTTGTTTGCTAAGCCACACAGTGACCTATGAATCATTCGAACATAAAAAGTGTCGAACCATATGGCATGACGGCCAGTGACAAACAGGTGCAGGGGATGACAAATAATCAGGCTGGTGATTAGTATACTGGTGATGCTAAATGCTGAGTGGTTGGAACAGACGAGAAGGGAAATTAGGTTGCTGCTGAGGTTGTAATATTCAATTCAAAGCAATTTAATTGTATTTGTATAGCGCTTTTAACAATGATCATTATCACAAAGCAGCTTTACAGAATCAAAAGAAAATTATGGAAATGTGTATGAAATGTAAGAGAATATGTGTGAATCTAAATGATTTCCTGATGAGCAAGCTGAAGGTGATGGTGGCAAAGAAAAAACTCCCTGAGATGGGCGCAAGAAAGCTTGAGGGGAACCAGAATCAACAAAAAAAAACATTCCTCATTTGGTTTATAATGGAGGCACCTTGGTGAACATCCAGACAGTAAGGCTTTGCAATTATACAATCTATCCAAGAGATGATAAAAGCATTTACAAATTTTCTTCATCCTATAGTGACAATATATTGGCAATATGTCTGGTAATATTATCTACAAAAGCTTCAAATGAAAGATTGAAATCTATAATAACACTAAGGTCTTTTACAGTACATGTTGAAACCATCCAGATCAGTAAGCTTACAGTACTTCTAGTTGCACATGGTCCTAGTACCAATACTTCTGTTTTGTATTTATACTTATACAATTCTACTGGAAGTTAATTAGCATCCAGTCTCTTTGGTCCTTCACATTTTGCTCATAATAGATTAAGCTGTTTTTTCTCATCTGGCTCTGCTGAGACATATACCTGTGTGTCGTCAGCATAACAATGAAAAATAATACCATGCATATGAAACATGTTGCCAGAGGTAGCATGTAAAGAGAAAAAAGCAGTGGGCCTAAAACCCAACCCTGTGGAACACCAAACTTCACTTGCAAACATGCGGAATAGTTACCATTTAAATCTACAAACTGATAACGATTAATCAAATAGGATCTTAGCCAGGCGTGGGACATTCCCCTAATATCTAGTACATTTTCAAATTTATGAAGGAGAATATTATATACTATATATACTATGACTGCACTGAGGTTAAGTAACACAAGCAAAGAAACTGATCAGAGGCCAGTAGGCAGTCAATTACTACTTTAACAAGCTCTGTGTCTGCGCTGTGATGAGGCCTAAATCCTGATTGATACATTTCATGCAATGCTATTCCTACATAAATATAAACAAAGCTGCTGCGCTACTACCTTTTCTTAGAGAAGGTTTGATATCAGCCTATAGATAGACAGTTGACAGCGGTTAAGGTCAGGTTTCTTAATTAGTGGTTTAATAACCACTGAATGATGTGTTAACTATTTTTAACAGGGATTCCTTTATTGATGGTACTGAGTGTTTGAGAAAATGTGTCGGTTTAGGATCTAGTACACAAGTTGATGATTATAATCTGAATTAATGTTTGCATAGATGTTTATTTTTTGCATTAATGTTAGGAATTTGATTTTTTTGCCCATTTTTTTCATTTTGTTACTGAAAAAGTGTGGAGATTTCTGTAGGTGTTTTTATTCCTGGTTAATTTTGCTATAGTATTTAATAAGAATCTATGATTATTTTTGTAATTTTTTTATAACAGTGGAGAGAGATACATTGATCTGAAATACTAAGAGCTGTTTTACATAATCAATTCATTGCTAAATTCTATCTTTAGGCACTTAAAACATTTGTTACCACTTTAATTTAATCTAGATAATTTGATTTCATTTAATATGAAGAAATGAGGGGCTGGATCAGGACTTTTGCATAGTACTGTATACAGTCTGTGTGTCATGCATGGAAAACCTGGGGTGAATGTTTGTGGAACTAATCACTTAAAATTATATTAAACCATAAAATTATACATAATTAAATTAAATTCATGGTGAATTTAAGTGACAGTTGCAAACTGCTAACTATCAGCCATGCATCACTTCAGCTGATAGCTAACTGGAATTATTTAAGTTTAACTCACCGCCGGAAATCTAGGAGTTGACATGAGACAACGTGTATGGTGTGGATTATGAAGTTCAATCAAATGTATAGCGTTAACATATAAATTAACATTATCCACCTTAGAGCTTTAGGTAGGCTAAAGCTAAGCTAGCTGCTTCGACCTAAAGAAAGTAGGCATGTTCCAACCAACAGCCAGGCGCCATTCATTCTGTCCATTTAAGGATTAAACAGGGTTAAGGCGGAGTCAGTTCTTACCAAGATGGCGACAACCAGAGCTCCCACAGTTCTTCAAAACCGCTCTTCAGGAAACTTATGGGTGACATCATGGAGGGTTTGTCCAGTTCCTTTACAGTCTATGGCTCTGATTCAAAAACTTTTTCCAGAGCTGTTTTTGTTTGCACATTCATGACATCTGGTTCTAAAATTTGTCTAGAATTTAATGAATTAAAGATTTGAATTAATCACAAGAGTTAATATGTTTATGTTTACACCTGTAAACTGATGCATCTACCATTTTAAGAAAAAATCTCTGTCTCAGTCTACAGCTACAGTAGGTCAAGAATTCAACCAAGCAGAAGGAAAGAGGAGACCTGTATTAAATCAGCATATGAATGTAGCCAATATGCATAAAACTGTAAGGTCTGCTGTCTGTAACTGTGACGTTTCAATTAGCAGCTATAAATGAGCTCAAGAAGAGCTGTAAGTAGTACGCTTGAAATTATTCAATGTTAAGTGCCCCTGGACCGCCTTGGTTGTGTTGATTCCTACAAAGGAAAACAAGGAGCAGCATATCGGCTCTGGAAACAGGATTTAGGAACATAAAAACCATCATCAACTCCACCCCTGGAGAGCAGCTCCTTTTGTTAGTCTTATTTTATGTTTCACTGAGTTATCACCACACCAACAGCAGCTATCGCGCCTGGAAATTCCTTCTCTGGCTCCGTTTTTACAACCCCTAGCCGCCAGTGTTTTTAAAGAGGAGTGGTTAATCAAAGATGGGGTTCCTACCACCCAGAGAAAAAGAAAGAATCGCCTAACCATAAGGTGACATATGGAGGAGTCTTAGGCACGAGTCCATTTGTGTATTTTACTAAGAACTGTCAGTTTAACTTGTGCCAATATGCTAGATGAAAGGAGTTACTTCACACTGGACATAGAGTGAAATCTAACAAATTAAAAATGCCTGTAGATTTTACGTGATATTACATTCAACCAGGTTTTATTAAAAAGTAGAATGGTCCATCTAAGTGAAGTTCCATGAATATTTATATTCTAACAATTAGACTGTTGGTACAGTCTGGAGATTTCTGCTGTGGCTTTTGGCCACCTTAATAACACCAAAATTTCTCCACCCTCTCATCTGCTCCTTCAATGATGTGGGGTGCTGATCATTTTGAATCCAGATTTTTGCAGAAAAACAACATTTACTACACTATTAAAATTATGTCTGAAAAAAGTGTTGTGCATCTGGTTCGCTTCAGTTGATTTGTACATACGTAATGACCGTTACCGTGAGATCTGACATCTGTTTACTGTTTCAGCTCGAGCAGAGCTGTTAAAAGCCTTCACATGTCATTCTTGCATGAAATCATTTATGTGCTTAATTTCTCTTGGTAGATTCCAACACAGACATAGAGGCTTTCGATTCAGATATCTAGTGTCGGTCCGGTGTTTCCAGCCTGGGGTCTGGACTAGTCCCCTAATGAGGCATACAATCTTAGAAAAAAGTTTTTAAGGAACCTTTTGCGCATATCTCTAGCCATCATCCTTAAAGGAAAACCTCACCCTTAAACACATTATTAAAAAACAGAACTGTGCAAAAGATCAAGGTACATGCAAATAACTCTGTATTCAAAATAAAATATTTATACATTCAAATTACTATAATAAACAGTAAACCATAATTAATGAAAGTCAAGAAATAGCTTCTTAGTTTTACTGAACATCCTGCAGAACCAGCCACAGTCCTGAGGACATGCAAAACCCAAAAGCTTTTTTTTTTTTTGGTCTATATGTATTTTTCTGTAAAATTCATGCAATTTTTGTTGTTGTTGTTGTTTTTTGCTAGAATACTAATGTGTGGAAATCAGATTTTTTTTTTTGTCCTGATTTAATAATGAAACATGTAAAACAAAATACAGAAAAAACAGGCCTAAGATAGTACTATATTTGTGAGGTTCTAAATTCTCCTAGGCTAATTTGTTGCTTAGTGCTTTTGTTATTCATGTTTGCCTCACTGACATCACATGAGGACACTGGAACTCATTTATCATTGTTAATTAAAGTTGTATGAGCCAAATAAAAAATGTTTCATAAATGCTGATTTTCTTAATTTTTCACATGCATATGTTGATTAATGCCAGGTGCCAGACTGATTAGCATTTGTTAACGCCCATAAACCTCAGTACAGACAAAGATCATACAGTTGAATTGCCCCTTAAAAAGGTCAATATCTGAAGCTAAATTTAAGAAAATGTAAAATAAGTTAATAAAATTAAATAAAATCTCGCATGACAACCGAAAATATAGAAAAAATACTGTATATACTGTACTGCATGTCCTAAACACAGTTCTGTGAAAGCAGGAAGGCATGTAAGTGTCACAAAGTCATGAACTATATTAGGTACTATCGTCTTATTTATGATCATACTGTCCAGTACAACCCAAACGAACCAGATTCAAAAGAGAAGCCATACTCATCCCTTTTGAATCTGGTTCCTTATACAGCTAGTTTCAGGGAAAGACAAGTCCATAAATTTGCACTAAATACACCATAACTTTGGAAGATAACAACTCGATTTAGCTCAGTAGGACTGGAGAAGCTTTATATGAGTCTCAGCTGAACTTAGGAATGCATTTTAGCACAGAACGAGGGTCGTGGAATTTGGCCACGATTTGGCTTACATTGTACTACCGCTCACACAAACACAAACTTCATGCTGTGTGTGCAGAGCAGGAAAATCTTTTACGACAAAGATCTATTGTAATGTACTTACATGTAGGCCTACCTTAATTTAGATTTCAGACAGACTTGAAAAAACCCAAACTATCCCTTAAATTATGAAGCAACTAGCGTTAGTACCCGTTGTTGGCAGGTAAAGAGTTTTTAGAAATTGTTAAAAAAGATAAAAGGTTAAAGCTAAAAATAAGCTGATTAGCCTTAATATAGTCAGTGATATTATTATTTCAGGTTGAAGTCCACGTACATGTCTGCCTGTCTTTCTGTACATCAGTACTCACTGAATAATTTATTAACACTAAGAACTAGAATTTTGTAAGTTTGAGTATCTTATACCTTGTTTATGCTAAGTTGTACTTCTTTTGTCATCATCCAAATACACTCCCTGTTTAAAGTCGATTATTACATCCAGCACATGACTGTTGATCACTTTTTACTCAACATGTTGATTTGAGCGGCTTTTGTCTCATAGCGGCGTTCCACATCAATGCATTAATTAGCACTACAGTTTTAAAACATATGAGACAATCTGGTTTTAAACTTCCTGCAGTAAGAATAAACATACAGTGCAATGATCTGTCCATCCATCTTTGAAGAATCCATTTTCAAAAGTTACATACCTTTTTTTGGTGTAAGCCATGCTGTTACATGTTTGTTTGTCAATCAACTATCGTGTTGATTGGATTTGTTAAGTGACACGTATAGCCACGGCCACCTCGAGGGCAAAAACGCTGTATTCGTATATGAAAAAAGCGATGGCTCCTGTAAGGTCATCTGGCACATAACTGCTCATAACATCCCATCTACTCAACATTTTGATTCAATTCATGCTGCAGATTTCATTTTCGGCAAATACCGAAGGACTGGCAAAGTTTTATTAAATTCTGTCAAGCCAGTTTTGCGTGATACTGTAACAAAACGGTATAGACAGATATTCAGACATAATGACAGACATACAGACAAACGGGCAGCCATACAGACATAAGAACTGATCTTTTATTTTTACAGATTCCTCTAATTTGCTGCAACAAATCCTGAGTGACTGGTTTTTGGGTTATTGTAAATCTCACTAAGATTAAGCAGATTTGTAACAGACCACCATTTTATTTTCATTAAATCAAATTCCGATCGATTTCCCACCTGCAACGTTCATACTTCATGAATAAAGATGATTCATACACACGTTCTTTCTCTGATATTTGAATATAGCTCATTTTTTTAGAAGAAGAAAAGCAGTGGTGTCTTGGCAGAGAAATTTCAGTCGTCTTTCTTCTTCTTTAATCTCTGCTTTCTGTCATTCGCATTTACTCGTCCTTGTCTACTTCTTGTTCTCTGTCTTTCTTTGCTGTCCATTTCTGTCACTTCAGGCTGAAAAATGGCAACCAAGCGGATACTCAGTGAGTCTGTCCAAGTTAAACAGCCTCAGTGCCAAAAGCCAAATTCCATCCATCATACGTATGTTCACATTACAGTGCGTGTGTGTGTTGGCAGTGAGGTGTGTATAGAAGTACTAAGATAATTTGATAAACAACTATATCACTGATAAACAACTATATCATACTATACTGTACCTCCCTCTTCATTCCCTACTGATCAGATTCTTTATCCTCCTCCCTTCTCCCTTCTGTATTGTTGTCTTTTTGAAGGTTGTAGCCTATAGGCCTCAAGCTTAGACGTCTTCGATGCTTATTTTTCTAATACTGGGATTTTAAGGACCATAAAACCCACATGTGGAGCAACAGTGCTCTATGTTCAGGGTTGTGATCTTTGACCTTTTAAGGTGGTCATGACATCTGACCTGACAGCTATGCTAAGCCAGCCATGCCTCTTCCTGTTTTCACCAGAGCTCAAATGGCAGCCACTTTCCTTTAAAAAATTATTAATTGTTTTTTTTTATTATTCTTTTTGTGGACTAATTTGCTTTTTTGACACTTTCCAATATGGGTATTATTCTCTTACTCCTTCATGCACACACAATTAAAAATTCTTCTTACCTAAAAAAATTAACACTGATGAATTTAGATCACACTGACTTAGCTTAGCTAGCAATTAAAAAAGAATTTAAAAAGTCATCCATAATTAGAAACGTGTTTAATTTATTTCTAAAAATGTATTGATTGTTTTAGCTAATCAACTACAGTAGGCAGCAAGTTAGCAAGTTTGCTAATGCAGCTCACTAGCGAAATTTCACTCTATTTGCTAGTTTTTCCGTTTCTACCTTAGTTTAGCAAGCTTAACTAAGTACAAAATTACACTTTGGTGTAAATTCCTGTTGTTGATATTGCTGTTGTTACTCTTTAGATGCTAGCTATAGCAGAGCTCACACAGTATTTTACGTAATTCCACTAGTAAAATATTGTATGATTTCAGCTACAGCTAGCATCCAAAGAGTAACAGCATGTTGGTGACACTGTGTGATGGTTAATAGCCGAAAAGCTCATATATTCAGAGTATTGTTGTTGTTTTTTTTTAACTGTAACATTGAAACCAAAACTAATATTCAGAGGTAAGATTTGCGGGAACATCATCAATGTGGAACTGCCAAAGCAGATCTCAGGGACTAGTGGACAGGTCATTGATCACCATTGTAGGAAAGTGCAAAGTCAATAAAGGGCATTAAAACAAATTTAACGCATCTAGCAGCTACATTTTGTACTAAATGTAACCATGCATATTTAAGACTCATTATATCCCAGGCATTACAGTAGAGTAATCTAGATAACATACAGTACTGTATATGAAGCTTTTACAAGGTTTAAGTTAAAAGTACTGCTCCACACAGCAATGTTGTATTATTATTGGACGCTGTTTCAGATTTATTGGCACTCATACTTGGACCATTCACAGTCTTGGGAATTAGTTTCTCTAAATATGGTCTCGGTCTTGAACAAGAGTTTGTGAACATGATGTTTATATTTACATCAATTTTTTTGTACAAAATTTGACAAGAAGTAATTCCTTCTTCTAGAAAACCATAGCGTAATCATTGTCTCGAAGCAGGAACTCATTAAAGTAAAGACTTGGCTTTAAACAGGGATTATTTTCTTGTCTCAATGTTAAAGTTCTCACTTCAGTGTGGACTTTGGACTTGGAATTTCAACTAAGATTAATGCACTATCTTTCCCCACTGCCATTTTACTAAGAAATAGTGTTTTGAATATTCTTCCATACAACTATTCACTGTTTATTTGCTTATCCTTTTTAAGTTCACAAGGAGCCTGGATCCAACTCATCACAGGGCACAAGCACACACTCAATCATACTCTATGGGCAATTTGGAAACAGCAATCAATCTGCATTGCATGTCTTTGGTCGGTGGAGGAGGCTGCAAACTTACCAAGTCAAATATATTTGCAGTTCGTAAAATTTCATTTGCGAATTAAGTAAACTTTTTATGATTTTAAAAAATATATATATATATAATATCACAGTTGGCTGGTTACATTAATCTAAAAAAAAAAAAAAAAAAAAAGCTAATCCTGTTCACTAGTTTCATAAAGTAAAAACTGATTGATGATTAGGTTTGTATTGTTGGATCAGCTAGTTTTTTTATTTTTTATTAAGGAATACTTTTGTACTTTTGTTTTCTAATGGCTCTGGATGGAAAAATGGTGAATCAGTGTTGGGGAAACTTAATCCATTGATTATTAATTGTCAATTAGCAAAATCAAGAAGAAATTATGAGCTGGCTTGTACTCCAGCTTTTCCCAGAAATTAATTTGTGAACCTGGCATAAAGTACCAGGCAAAAGTTTGGGCACACCATCTAATTCCATGAACTTTCCTGTTATTATATATACAACAATCTCTTTTCAACAGTTGATATTGAGATGCTTGGGCCCTAATTAGAACAAGCGCATTAATATTAACCTCAGTCTGTACTACAGCGGAACAACTTTCCAAGCCATGGCAATATAAAATAATAATGCACACCTCCTAAACAATTAGATTTTTGCATTAAACCATGCATTATTAAAACGCATAGTCACATTTTTATGTCTTTGTATGAATTACTTCTGTATAAATGCTTTTGCTAATAAAATTCTGTAAAATGTGTATTCAATATTGTATATACTAATTACTAGCAAAAATCTTTGCAAATCACATCAGATTCTAGTGAAAGATATTTCTCTGAATTCTATATCATGCTGTAATTTTCCATTGGGAAAAAATGTGACTAACGCTTGTAAATCTGTCACTTACTATTCCACACTTGAGTGGAAAATTTTGACTCATCCCTAACTAAAAACATGAGGTCGAGAAATTTATTATGGCTTTCACACACACTGAAGAGCACTGGGTCAGAGGTCAGAGGTTAACCCAGTTACTGCATCTACCGCATCTCTTGCTCTCTCTCACACACACACACACACACACACACACACACACACACACACACACACAGTTTTGCCACTACTTCATGCTAATAACTAACGGGACATGTAGAGAATAGGCTTATTCTGCTTTCTTATGACAAATTCATATTCACTCACTGGTGTGCCACCTAGAGGTCCAGCTCCTTTTTCTGATCTTCAGATGTTCAGATCAGAGCCTCAGATTCCAGTTCTTGGTTGGTGAAGGTGGAACCTGATGTGATCTTCTCCTGTTGTTGCAAATCATCCGCACGATCTGACATCTTGTGCTTTCTGAAATGTTTTCTGCTCACCACGAATGTAAAGAGTGATCGCCATAGACATCCTGTCAGCTCAGACCAGTCTAGCCATTTTTTTTGTCTTTCATCAACAAGGGGTTACTGCTTGCTGAAATCATATTTCATCAACATTCTTTTGTTTAATGTATGCATTATGATATAATATTTAATAATAATATATTTTGCAATGTCTTGCTGCCACACAGAGGTGTCCAATATGTTATCGTTTCTATGGTAACAGCTTACCCAGGAACTTATTAAAATACCAAACTTTTAAAAACCCATAAATCCCTGTCATACACATCAACACAAGCCATACCAGGCTTCACCTATCTTCAGAAGGTGAAGCTGTAAGCTGATACTGTACTGATAAACAATGATACAAGGTTAGATGATTATCATTCGTGGATTATATCATATCATTACAGCCAGATGGATTTGTGAGCTTTTTGTTCGGTCCACAGTCGCCGTCACACTCCGATTAAGCTCATGTTTTAAATGGCTAAAAGGGATTGCAATCCTCACACACAAATCACACGCACGCACACAGGGAGAAACAAGTCATGCCTCAGCGGTTTCTCTGCACCGGCACGGGTCGACGCTTAAACTTTTTTTTTATATGGAAAAACTTTCTGGATATCGTGTGTATGAGAGAAAGAGGGAGATGTGTGACCGATAGGGCAAAGGAGACAGAATTTCTTAAATCCCTCTTAAGCCAAGTCGCGTGATTGGATGGTGTTTTGGAAAGGCAAATACTTTATGTGCGTGCAAGTGTGAGTGTGCATGTGTATGTATCCCTATGTATATGGTTTATGTGGGTTTTTTGATGATGCTTGCCACTACACTATAAGCTTTTATTAGGCATCTCTCTCGTTCTCTATGCACACACTGCAGACTATCTGTCAGGGATTAGATGAGATTAGTGTGTGTGTGTGTGTGTGCGTGTGTGTGTGTGTGTGTTTACATATCTCCATATATCCTATTAACCTTGTTGTGCATATTAGATGATGACACAAATGCTTGTCATCACACTTCTTTGTTTTAATATCATTTATATTAGTTTAAGACAAGTAGTAGAAGAAGAAGAAGAAGTATTAAAAAAAAAAAAAAAAAAAAAAAAAACCAGGCCCACAGAACTACTTAAATGCTGTAACACATATGCTAGGACAGTTAGGACATACTTTCCAGACTTTTAATCATAATACTTTGTTCATACAGGGAGACTCACTCAGATAACAGGTTTGCATGCCAGCCTGAAAACCGCAGTATGACATTTTCAAAAATGCCAACAATCTGAGCAAGAACGATGCAATTCTACAGAAGCTGACTGAAAGCCAAACGTTTAGGGCAGCCATTTTGTTTTCTGAAATTGCCAGTTGTTCCTGTTACTGTACAGTAACTTGTTACCTACATTTAGTGCACAATGATAATGTCCAGATATGTATCGTTACCACCTTTAAAACATACTTATCCTAAATTACTAGATACACAAGAGCATAGTGTGTAGTGTAAAAGTGTAGGGTGTAGTGTGTGATAAGAGATCAAATGTCTTCTCTCACATATTTTTAGCTTTGGATCAGGATTGTTTTGTCTGGTAACAGGCCACCATTTGATGTGTGTGTGATTGTGTGTGTGTGTTCACAGTAGTGTGTAGTGCCTTGATAACATTATCATTAAAATAGTAATGGTCCAATAAAAATGTCCTTATTACTTATTACATAAATATTAACATAAATAAATTACTAATATGCATATGTGCATGTGCGTGTGCGTGTGTGTGTGTGTGTGTGTGTCCTGAGTAAAGTTTGCCTGCTGCGGATGAAACCTTAAAATTTTTGGATGATATCAGCACTGAGAGCTGAATCACAGAGAGACTTACTCACTGTTGAAGTTAATCATCACTGTGTGTGTGTGTGTGTGTGTGTGTGTGTGTGTGTGTGTGTGTGTGTGTGTGTGTGTGTGTGTGTGTAATAAAAAGAATATATGCATGGGGGGAAAAAAGGTTCCAAAGTTTCAAAGAACATTCATAGACTAATAAGAACAAATTGCCTACAGTATACACAGTATATTACAGTGATCTTTAGAATCATGCTGATGTTCCAATGATTCATGTTAAAAGAATAAGAAATGTCTGCCATCTTTTCACCTCGCTCCATTCTCTCAATTCTTTTCACTTTTGCAATAAATTGAATTTTGTATGTGGAAGACTTACTGTACTAGCATGAAATGTAATGGCATGGCCGATAAGAATGATTAGCTATCTAATAAAAATGTAAACAGCTAAAGTAAGTACTGCTAATAAGGTTAGCTAACTAGTGGAAACAGCTAAGGTTAATTTTAATGCCAGATAAGGTTAGCTCACAATAATATCTACTCTTAGTGAACACCAGCTAACATGCTAACAACATGCTAACAACTTAAAGTCACCCCACTTGTAGTAGTAAAAATACAAATATGTTATTGAATTTAATTATTATGTTATTTAAGTTAGTGCTAAAATAATGATGTAGCTTTTTATTCTTATTGATTACTTTTGACAAATTTCTTCACATTTTGAGGTAATTTCAATACATTTCTTGTGCCTATTTATCTTCAACATAATATTACATGTTTTCTCCAAACTGATTAAAGGGATAGTTTTTTAATTATTATTATTTTATTCACATTTGTCTTAAATGAAAATAGATGTCTGTACGAGTACATTACCAGAGATCCTGGTCGTCATAAATTTTCCTGCTCTGCACACATCACCCAGAAGGTGAGTACAACGTACTGTAAGTAATCAACAGAGGTGGAAAGTAACGAATTACATTTACTCGCGTTACTGTAATTGAGTAGCTTTTTTGTGTATTTCTACTTTT
>JAQQZT010000008.1:20794071-20814071 GCA_030068275.1 Clarias platycephalus | reverse complement strand
TGAAGTGAATAATGTGAAGTAGTGTCCACAACATGTGTGGACAGAAGTGACATGTGTAGGGAAGTAAGCAAAGAACTATATGTAAAATTAAGAGCATGTAAGTATGTTAAACTGTAAATTGAAGGGTGTAATAAGTTGTGTAAAATTTTCGTTTTTTTATGTGTAAATTAGTAAATTGTGTGAAAAGTTATTAATTGTGGGATTGAGTGAAATGTGTAAAGTAATATTTGCAGTAGTAAATTGTGTAAAGAACTAGTTAAGAGCGTAAAGTAGTTATTGTACGTATTGTAAAGTAGACTTATGCAAGTCACTCTGGATAAGAGAGTCTGCCAAATGCCTAAATGTAAATGTAATATAGTGAAGCATGTGCTAACTTGTGTGCATGGGGTAGAAATGTATGAGGGGATGAATCATGAATCATGAATCATGAGGAAATCATGAATCATGAAGGATTTAAGTTTGTAAAGTATTAGAATGTTAAAAGTATGTAGAACAATTCGAACAGGATGCAGAAATAGAAAATAGTTAAATGTGTAAAATAGTGACAAGTGTAATATTCAAGTAACATCGCTTAAATAAAAAATAGTACAATACAACATAGTAAAATAGAAAAGATTATAAAGCTATACATTTTGGAATATAGTGTGTTGGGTAAAGTATGTGAGGTAGTAGAGTATTTTAAATAATGGGGTGTGTAAAGTAATGAATTGTGTAAAGTATGTGTGAAATGGTGAATTTTTTTAATTAGTGATGTGTATAAAATTATGAGTTTTGTTAAATAGAAAAGAATTTACAATTAAATTGTAAATTGTATAAAATAGTCAGGTACTGTAAAATAGTGGAGTAAACTGCACTCAAACTACAGTTTGAAGATGCATAAAAATGTAAAAGATATTGAAATGTGTAAGTATTTACAATTAATTTTGTAAAGACTCACTAACACATACTACTGTACTGACACATGTAATAAACCGTACTTTGTGTTGCAGTGTCTTCAGAAGTAATCAGTCATCTGTATCAGAGGCATCAGAGTTTGTAAAGGAATAAAGTGTGTAAATAGTGGCATGTTTAAAGTAATAAAGAATGTAAAAAATGTAATGTGTGTAAAATTGTATAGGATTATAGATAGTAAAGTGTTTAGAATAGTGAATTGCATAAAATAATAAGTAAAATATTCAAGTATACTAATGTGTAATAATGAGTAAAGTGTTCAAGTATTTAAAAAATGGGTCACAAAGTGTAAATTGGGGGGTTATGTAAAAGGTAGTGGTGTAAAGTATTGATTTGTGTAGGATTATTGATTTTGTTTAAAGTAAGGACGCATATAAAACAGTAATGGGATAAAATGTATATTTTGGGATACAGTGTGTAAAGTATTAAGTTGTTTCAAAATTATGGGGTGTGTAAAATAGTACAATGCAGTGGAACCTTGGATTACGAACATAATTCGTTCTGGAAGCATGTTCGTATATCATTCTGGAAGCATGTTCGTATATCAAAACACTCATAAATCAAAGTAAAATCAAATCATAAATCAAAGTATATTTTGTATTAATTATTTTTATGTATTGTGGAACAAATAATCTGAGTTTTCATTATATCTTATGAAGAAATTCGCTTTGATTTACGTGTGTTTTGAGATACGAACCCACTTCCGGAACAAATTATGCTTGCAATCTAAGGATCCACTGTAATGTGTATAAAGTAATCAAGTGTTTAATATAGCAAAGTTTGTCTACAGTATGTTAGAGAAGTAAGGTAAATTAGTGAAATGTAAAATAATGTAAAGTAGTCACTGGAATAATGTCATAAAGTTTACTGTGGTTGCAGAGCAAATACTGTAGTGACTGAGGGTGATTACTATGTAATGCTTTGGGATATGTTTGTGAAATGTGTTACAGTTAAATTGTGTATTTTATTTTATTTTTTTAATTTAGGCAATTAACTTATTTGGAGAATATGGACCATATATACAAAGGGTGAATATCAAACAAACTACTGTATGTTAATGTGCAGAAATTGTTTTATTACAAGTCACTAGTTTGGGCTTCTCCCTAACTACAGTAGCAGTAGACACTTTAAAATAGTGTATGACCTCAGTTTTTAGACTTCATGGTGGTTTAAGGTATAAATCTTCATGACAATCCACCTAAAAAGCCAAACACATAATATCTTAAACAACAACTTATTTTAAAAGCTACATAAGAAATTATTACTGAAATATGAGTTACATGAGTATTATGTTTGCGGTTATGTGTGTACCTGGTGTGATGTGAATTTGCTAAAGAGTTCCTGGTATCTAACTTTCCACTTGTCTGCCTCTATCTGCAGGTCCAACATGGCATCAACATCCCATCTGTAAAGAAAGAGCTAATACTTATCAAAATAATCTGACTCTTTACTCCTTGGTTGCTACACTTTTAAAAAGCATTACCTGCTGCAAGGCATTTTGGGTTTTGTATCTTCTCCACCGATCATTTGAGTTTTTGGTTTCTTTCTCAGATCCAACAATTCTTCCTGTAACCTGTTCACCTGCAGAACCAAGGCCTCCTTCTCATCATTCAGGCAGTCCTTAAACCTACACACATGCACACACACACAATAGTCAAGAAAGAAAGAAATGTCACCTGACTTGTATTTCCATCAGCAACAGACAATTGATTCCACATTATTTTCAAAGACACACACACACACACACGCACACACACACACACCTTTTGATGCAGCATATCCAGTTGCGTTGTTGCTCACACAACCACTCCACCTGCTCAGCCATCTCTCTGAGTTTGTGTACACTAGCTGTGTTTTCGAGCTGCAATTCCAGCACTGTATTCTGATGGGCACTTTTCTGCTCACTTAGCTCCCGCTCCAATGCCTCATGGGCCTTCTGCAGCTCCTGCAGCTCATATGACTTTCTGATCAATCAGAATAAGATCAGACAATACAATAGGTGCATGTTAATACATACTCATGTAAACCTACAAATAAATGTAATGTACATAGTTAGTCACTACTAATGGTACCTCTCCAACTCTCTTTGCAGATTTTCTGTATGCTTGGCATGGAGCTGAGCCTCCTGATCGAGCTGTGCTTCCAGGCCCTCTGCCTTTTTGGTTGCCTCATAAGTCTCCTGGTGGAGTTCTTCCACAAAGCCTAGTAGCTGCTTCTCAGTGGACTGGAGGTATTCCAGCTCTGAGTTTATTGACTCCAAGTGAACACTCAATAGAGCTGTGTCACTTGTGTTCACAACATGCTACATGCGCACACACAAACACACCGCTAATTAATGTTATGCCCACACATCTAAATCTATCCTGAATCACAATATGTAAAAGAAAACATTTTAGCTTTTTTTTTTAGTTTTTACTTGTAAGTATTTTATTTTGTAAGGTAACTACATCAGTTTAAGTTTAAGGTAGAGCTTTTTGTATTGGATGAGGTAAATGAAAAATACTGGAAAAAGGTTTCCAGAACTATGTGTCTACACTGATCAGCCATAAGATTCCAATGCAAAACATTATGCTTAGTGGGCACCAGGATGTTGGCAGCAGACCCTGTGGGGGCTTTGGTTCATGGAGTCTGACCCCCATGGATCGGACATGTTTGTCTAGCGCGTCACACAGGTTGGATTAAGTTGGATTAAGATCTGGTGATTCTGCTCTTCTTCTCTTCCTGGTGATTCTTGAGCTCTTTGCCTGCTGAGCAGTGGTCTGTGGTGCACTGGGTGGTCTGGTGCCTTTCTATCATGGCCAGCATTGACTTTTTGTCAATTTGTGCTGAATCGGCATTTCTGTGGGATCAGACTGGATGGGCTGACCTTTGGTTCCCTTTGGGCATGGGTACCCATGATCCTGCCACAGATTTTCTAGTGTGTAGTTGGCTATCAGTGTTGTTCAATTCCTCTGTCAGTAATTATAATGTTATGGCTGCTCAATGTATACCATAATAATACAGTATTATAAACACACATATAATCAAGTAAAATCTGCCTATAGATTAACATCAGTCTTTTCTCTAAATGTTGCATGAAACAAAGGACAAAGCCAGGAATGTTCACTTCTCATTTACAAGTAGATATAAATTATATATATTATTAAATAAATTAATTTTTTTTTAAGATGCCTGTAGATATGTAACTCAAACTTACTGCCTACACTTATTGTGCAGAACAAGTCCAAACACACCAGTGACGCTCTTTACACACATATCTGTCCCATGTTTATTAAGCCTGCTGTCTTATCACAGTTTTTTACTTCTGGCTTTTGCATTCCTTGTAGTATATTATATTGTGTTTAAAAACATTAGCAGAATGCCTATAAAATTCACATTTACCCATTAAAAAACACTCGAGGGAGGTACCTGCTGGTGTTGGAGCTTGCCAAGGAGCTCCTGGACAGTGTTATCTTTCTGACGGAGCTGCAAACACACAGTTTCCAACTCTACCTGCAGGACCCGTGCTGACTCTCGGGATAACACACACTCTCTCTCCAACGCTGCTACAAACATATGCACAAAATTGGTCTAATTAAATGTGCTAATGTACATACAGAGAGGGAGAGGGAGAGAGAGAGAGAGAGAGAGAGATGCACTACATAGGGAAAAACTTTGTGCAGACCTGCCCATCACACCTATGTGTTTTTTGAACATCCCATTCAAGACGTATTCCCTATATTTTCCATATAATAACCTCTACTCTTCTCTACTCTTTTAGGCAGTTGGCATTATATAGCTTATCGTAATACTGAGGCACCTGACATTACATGAGGTAAAGTCAGGCTTCATGTTACCGCACAGTACAGCAGTTAGGGAGCAAAATGTTCATAACCGTTCATCTATCTTTTTTCCCCACATTCGCCCTGACTTTTACCCAGTAGCAGCGCCCTGCTCCATCCTAGCACACGGCCGCGCGAGCGCTCAGCTAGCGAAAGTTCGAGAAAAACAGTTAATGGCGCTTCAGTACACAGTACTGTAAGTTACTGTTTCAAGGATATGAAAATGCCTGTGTTAGTTTGGCTTCAGAGTCGCTTGCTAATGCTAATACTCTAGCTATGTCTTTCACACACACTGACGGAAACACTGCTCTCTGACAGAGAGAGACTCTGGAAACTTAAAAAGGAACCTCTCTAATGACACTTGTTGACAGTTTTAAAGTTATTTAAAAATTGTCTCGTCTTGCAAAACGCTCGCAGACCAAGTTATTCGCAATCCAAGGTTCTACTGTACTATATTACCAAGAGTATTCAACTGCCAGCCTTCACATGCATATGAACTTCAGTAATATTCAATTCATAATCCATAGGGTTTAATATGATGCTGGCCCACCCTTTACAGCTATAATAGCTTCAACTCTTCTGGGAAGGCTTGCCACAAGGTTTTTTTGACCATTCTTCCAGAAGCGCATTTGTGACATCAGACACTGATGTTGGACGAGAAGATCTGGCTCACAAAGGTATTCTATCTATCGGGTTTAGGTCAGGACTTTGTGCAGGCCAGTCAAGTTCTTTCACACCAAACTCGCTCACCCATGTTTTTGTGGGCCTTGTTTTATGCACTGATATGCAGTCATGGAACTGGTGTAGGGATGGTTTCCAAGAGTTGGGCTCAGGGGCCCCTTACTTCCAGTGATAGGAACGCTTAATGCTTTAGCATACCAAGACATTTTGGACAATTTCATGCTCTCAACTTTGTGGGAAAACTTTGGGGATGGACCCTTACTGTTCCAACATAAACCTTATGGAAAGCCTTCCCAGAAGAGTTGTTATTCCAGCAACCTGTTATCGCTGCAAAGGGTGGGCCAACATCAAATTAAACCCTATAGATTAAGAATTGGATGTTATTCAAGTTCATGTGCATTGTAAAGTAAGCAAGCGAATACTTTTGGTTATATAGTGTATTTGAAAATATTTGCCTTAGTGAACATATTAGGTACATCAATAATACATAAATAGTTCATTACCAACCAGAATTCTGAGATTACTGAAAGGTGTTCCAGTGTGTCTGGTATCATTGGTAGAGAAAAAAAAAAGTTTACATATCTGGCGAGTAAAGAGTGCCTGCTTGTTCTGTCCAAAGCAACAACCTCACGAGTTATAACAGTGACAGCTTTCTGCCTTTAAAGGAGAAGAATGCTAGTGTTCGCTACATAAAGCTCTAATCACACACACATGTGGAAAATCTGTTAAATACCAAAACGTGAAATATCTGGACAGTTCTAATTCACATGTCATAAGCACTTACAGTTGTACTCTTATTATTCTCCTTTACAGTTTTATCAGTAATTATTTTAAATTACTGATGATTCTTTTTGTTTTAGTGTACAAAGGATTTTGTATATATCCTTAGTAGATAAAAGAAATACTAAGCCTATTAGAATACCTGAGCCATGCCACATTTTTTAGAAAGTAATTAACAGAGATAGACAGCACTTGTTAGTTACGACTAAAGGTGAATGTCTATTTATTCTCTATTAGCATAGTGTGTAATTACTGTTTAGACTAATATTCTCAGTAATCACATCATCAAACTGGCCTTGTTGCTGGGGTGGTATGAGACCAGGGGTACAGTTTTTTCACCTTATAATACACGGGGCATTCAAGCCAAACTGGTGCTTGTGAGGAAATTTCTCATGAATGAAGGTGTAAAACTGAAATTTACAGAAGCAAGTGGCTTCTGATCCTTGAAAATCGATGGATAACTTGTCACCAGCTTGTGGCAGAGATGCATGTGTGTACACACAATCATTCACCAGGAGCTTAGCCGGGAGTTATTGCAAAATTAACTACGCAGTCCTGACCTTGGTTCAAGCCATTTCCACGTGTTTGAGCAATTAAAGGAGTTTCTGGGATCTGATCATGCCTCCGCCGTACTGAAAAATATTTCTGCCTTGATGCCAAGCCGTAGTGAAAAGATTTTGCTCTCATAGCTGTGTTGCCTTATTCTGCAAAATCAAAAGTCCCCAGTTTGACTTGTACGCACCTCCTTTAAAACTTCAAATCATTTGTCCTTACGGTTCAATTTTATTTTTTAATCAATTATTTTTCAAGATACACTATATTTTGTTTCCACTATAACACTGTGAGAGCAATCACTCATAACAATTAGTACATTATGACTAAAAGCTGTTCAGTGCCTATTATTATACTTTCCATTCATATAATAGTTATAGATCATGATCTTCAGTGAATAGATCTGTGGATTACTTGTAGTCTATTTAAATAGTGAGTGATATTCATTTGGCTTACCTTTCTCCTGTGCCAGACGGCTGCACTTGGCGGTGAGATACTGAATCTGACTGTAATCTTCATCTCTCGGCCCTCGGAAAAACCTCCTCATCACCCTGCGCTTCTTTCTTTCCTTCTTTTCCTCGGCTTCAGTCACTCACCCTTTTTATTTGGGGGCAAGTATTCAAAGCAAGCTCCAGATGGCGCTGCTGTTGCCTCAGGGCATGAAATTCTCCCACACCCATAGACAATTCTTATAACCTTTAAGGAGTTTTCCTTTCTCAGCATTTGCCTGGAGATAATCTAAAGGTTTTATGTACTGTAGCTAGCAGTGGCAGTAGCAGCACAGGCATGTTGAAGCTAGCAGGTATGTGTAATGTGAGATTTTTTTTTCTTTCTCCTGCACATTCTTCAGTCATACAGGAATGCTTTTAAAACTATCAGAGTTTAGGTGCAAAATTAACATCGACAGCATTTTACAAAACTGCAACCACAGCTTCTTTCCATGTAGAATGATGAAAAAATACACCAGAATTAGTAAACATCTCCAAATATTTCAATAGAAATATATTTAATATGTTTTAGAGTGGATATTTCCTACAATCTGCTTTTTGGTCTATACATTTAAATGATTTTCTAAAATTTATCTAGAAAGTACTTACAAGCCATGTAGAAGGCCCTATTTAAATTCCCACCCAATGCCCAAACCCCAGCCATGATTAAATGGCTGGATAAAATGGGAGGAATGTGTCAGGAAGGGCATCCGGCGTAAAACCTGTGCCAAGTTGTGTGCAGACAGGATGTTCTTCTGTGGCAACCCCTTGACGGGAGCAGCCAAAAGCCAAGTATAACAAACTAGTATGCCAGCTAAAATTTAGCTATGAACTTAGCATCTAGTAGAGTGTACTGTTTATTAGTTAAGTGTGCAGGGTTGGATTTAGCCGTATTAACATTTCAAATTCACTCCACCTCCCTTATGAGAGGTCTTTACATGCACTCCTGCAGTGACAACTTAGGGCTAAATAAAACATACAGCATGTGTTTAGACCCAATGATGTATAACAAAGAAAAACGAACCACATACAAAATCTACCAACCAGCTACATACTGCTACCTTCAAATGACTGACTATGAGCTTTAATGAACTGTCAAACACTAATAGACTTTCTGATTTTGTGATTGATTGTGATCAGGAAGTGTGTGAATGTGGGAAATGAGCTTAAAGGTCAAAGATCACCAAAAAAAAAAAAAAATTAGCCATGTTTATTGCTTTTCTAGATGGTGGAAGGTAACTGAGTAGATTTACTTCAGTTTTCATGTATCCGAGTAGTTTTTATCAGTGCAAACTTTTGACTTTGACTATACTACAGCCTACAGCAAAGATCTGTACTTTCTACTGCATTAAATGTATACATTGAACTAACCTTTACAACCTTAAATGAGTTTAAAACCTGCAAACTATTATATGTAAGCACATAATTTGCCTTCCTAATGTGAAATACCCAATCATGTAGTCGGTGTTTGAAATCGGGGCGGAAGTAGCTGTAGGCAAACCACAATATCATGAGAGAGCGAGGGAGAGAGAGATATTTAAATACTTTTACTATGACTTTAAGGCTATAGTGAGTTAATACAAGCTCACAACTTTTAATACTTGGGTTTCTGAAATGTTAATTTAGCTTGAAATCTTTGTCCCTTCTTAAAGATTGACACAGACATTTACATTTAGGCATTTGGCAGACGCTCTTATCCAGAGCGACTTACAAAAAGTGCTTTAAAGTTTACATCACTGGATACATACTTATCCATGTATAGGGGTTAGTCCAAGTACTGGAGATGTTCTCAAAATGATCCTGTGTACACGTCTATCTTCGGCAAACGCTCATACTTTTACTATGACTTTAAGGCTATAGTGAGCTAATACAAGTTCACTACTTTTAATACTTGTGTACATTTGAAGTTAGTAATTTTATACTTTTACTCAAGTGCAAATGTAAATGGAGTACTTTACTGAGTAATATCTTCCCTAGGTTATTTCTAATTTCAGGTTATTTCTAATTATTTCTAAAGTACAGGAATTATGTACTACGCCCACCACTGATATTTGCTTAAAAATGTCATTTATTTAAAAAAGGAAAAAAAAGGAGAAATAAAATAAAACAATGACCACAATGTGTTTAAGTTATAAGCAGGTAGATCACCTAAATAAACCAAAACAAGCAAAGCAAAGAAAGTTTTACAGTGATTAGAATTAGGTTTCCTTTTTTTTTCAGTTTAGAAATTTGGTAGCTCTGCATGATTTCACAGGCTTATCCTTCATCTTAACTTAAAGTCAGGTTTAAATGTCTGAGACCGAAAACTCTTAAAATGCATGACATTACAAGTGGCCTACAAGAAACAACTTACATCTGACACATCAGTGACTTGCAATTTGCTAGAGTGAACATAGGGTAATATCTGATAAAATGAGAATAATTCTTGTTTTTTTTTGGACTGTACACACACATACAGCAGAACGAAAGGAGCCTTTGGTAAAAATATTAAATGTGAAACTTGACCTTGCTGTAGGACAAATAGCTGATAAATACATTAAAATAATTTATAAACTTGAAGCCAGTCATGGTTACAGTTAAACAGTACAAAGCAAGAAATAAATAATGTGGAAAAATACAAATTGACATGCAACAAATGTCAGTGCTAACAAATGTTTCAGACTAAATTTGTCACCTAAAAAAATAAATAAATTATTGGGGGGGAAAGTAAAGTCGAAAGAAAGGACTTGAATTGAAAATATCACTCCCCAAACCAAGCCAAGAAAAGTTTGCCTCAATTTTGTTTAGTATTCGCACAAGAGCTACAAAGCTAATCAAGCTAACAAGTAATCAATGAGATGGATTAGCATAACGCTAACAGAATGCTCAAATCATCACACTGACCTTTACGGTGAATTATAGCAAATAGGTTCCTGAAATGTTAATTTAGCTTGAAATCATTGATACTTGCTCCTTAAAAATTGACACAGACCATACATGGTTTCCAAAATTATCCTGCACGCCCATCTTTGGCAAACACTCATAAATATGAATGAGTATGCAAATAAAATGGTCACATGACAAGGTGTCAAAACAAGATTATTTTTTTTTGGCAGATTCCAAGGAGCTTGTTTTTTTTTTTTTTTGTTTTTTTTTTGTGAGTTGGCTCTGTGAATGCTATGATGGTTGTTTCGAAGAAAATTATAATGAGGTCTCTAGTCACGTGTTCTCAGTGCCAGTGAAAGGAGGTAGGGCCTAACTAGCATACTATAAGTACAGGCTGTACAAAATATATATATTTTTAAATTATAGATAGATGAGCAAGGCTAAGACAATAATGGTATCACTCATCATTTTTATGATTACGCTTCTTATTTATTGTGTAAAGTTGTATGTGTTGTATAGTTTGAATCAACCCTTAAAGCAAATGTAAAAAAATATTTTAAGATACAGTTACAGCATAATGCTAATGTTTCTCGCAACATTTAAACTAGAACGATTAGCCTCATTCTAACTGCGTAATCACTTTCACTTCAGCGTTCACCTTACTCTTACTTATACATTCAAATTCATGAATATAGACTCACTTTCCAGTTACATTATACGAAAGTGGGTCTACTAATGCTAACATGAGATGCTGTTTCAAATGTTTAAAACAATGGTGATTTCTGAATAAGTAGCGAAACGCTAATCTATCTCACGGCTCCAGTGCACACAATGTTTAGAGCAGATGGATTGGCATCATGCTGTGTAGAGGAATCCAAATTTTCCCCCTCTTACTGTAAACCTTAAACAGACCTGTTTAAATGGTCCTGACACAAAAGTTACTTTACACCTGAAAGTAACATTGTTGGCGATTTTAAGACATAGTTGCTCACTTTTTGTAAGCATATTTGAATATTATAAAATGTGTATATTGCTAAGCTAGACCTCACTTCCAGAGCAAACGTTTTTAAATAATTGCGTAGCTTTAGCATCACTACTTCATTAGCATTAGCTTCACTACTTCAGGTGTTTGTTACCTCAGCATCACTACTTCAGGTGTTTGTTACCTCAGCCTTAAAGGACGTAAAAAACAAAGTTTTGAACGTCTCTCGGATGTACATGCAACTTAGCCGGAGTTGGGTTTGACTCAGTTCGTTATATGCTGCTCATATGCTGAAAATGCTTCATATGCTGAGGCAAATTTATACAGGCTCACTGTACAGCCTGTATGAAACTGGCTATGTGCTAATGGTGCTGTTTGAAGCGACTGTGAGATAACTTTGTACAGTTAGTTCGATGCTAATCTACATCACACCACCAGTGTAAATATTTAGATATGAGTAGTTAGCATCATGCTAATTCCCTTTTTTACCTCAGTGTTTGTTACTTCAGGTTCTCTTATATGGTGAAAATACAAAATTACCTTACAGCAGAGAACAATAGTGGCAGCCAATTTTATTTGACCCCAGAGTTTTTTGTTTTGTGTGTTGTTGTTTTTTTAAAGACTTCCTTATAGGATGCCGACAGAAAATTAGCTTACAACTGAAAACAATAATGGCAGCCATTTTTTTGACAGAATCACGTATTTCAGAATCACTATATATTTAAACTTTAAGCTTGGTAGTTCAGTTTATAAATACAAACTCACTTTATAACTATATAAAACAGTGTATACGCTAAGACTACTAAACGACACCATTTGAAGGTGGTGTGACAATTTCAGATAACATTTAGACTAAGTTACTCAAGGCTCAAAACAATAGTGGTGGCCATTTTGAGACAGAATCACTTACTCTTACATACCTATGTTTTTGTACAGACTCACTTTACAACTAAACGAAACAGTCTACATGTTAATGACTCTATTTGACTATAATTTCATAACCTGGTCAGCAAAAGCCTAGCCAGTTCCAAGTCACATGTTAGCAAACTGAGCTTTGTAGCACTTGTACACACTTATGCCTTATTTACTTACAAGTTTATCTCAAACACTAATCAAGAGAACTGTCTGTGAAGTGCACACTCCCATACATGATGTAATGTGCACTTTAATTTGCGTGATTATACATTAAATAGCAGCGAATGGCTTTGGCGTTTGGTTACAGGATGGAAGTGTGCTACCTTTAATGCAACAGTGGAGGCAGATGGTGCATAAATAACAACTAAACCCATATTACATGAAATGTTAATTGGCTTTTAAAAAATATTACACAGCAGATTATCCAACAAGCTAACACCTAAAGTATGGGCTCCAAATGACAGTCTGTGATTGGTTCTAACCACAGATAGATTTCACCAAGACATTTATCTATCCAGATTAGGATTTTTCCCATGGAATTATACATTCTACATTCTGTAGAGAAGCATCGATCATGCCTGCGGGAAAGAAAAAAAAAAAAATAGAAACATTGCTAATGTACAAGTTAAACAGCAGAAACTATAGCTTTCTGAGGTAAAACTGATCCCAGTGACAACTTATTGCACTGATTTCCTTTTAATACGGATGGCCAGTCACTATAAATAATAAAGACGACAATAAGAACCATGATAGTCGCCATGGTGAGAATGTATGTTGATAAAAACAGTTCTCTGCTTCACCACTGCTGCCAGCTGAAATCATCATTCGACCCAAAGACGAGGAAGAAGCCCAGGATGGTGCTGAAGATGACAATGTTTCCAGTCAGGACAAGAGCACAGGCACCCCAGGCGATCTATGTACAGGGACACACATACACCAATATTAATTATGACATTATGTTGGGGCAAGGGTTATGTGAATCAATATCAATGTAATATCTAGATGCCGTTCGATCTGTACTGATTCTTTATGTATCATAATTTTATAATTATCCTGATTTAATATGTTGTTGTTGTTTTTTCTTTTTAGATTTGTTACAATTCTAAACAAACTTGTCATGGTATATATAGTTTAACGCATACCATCTGCAGGATTATAGAGGAACTGCAACATTTTACCATCTCAAATGCAACCATATATAAATAAAAACCAATTTTTTTTGTAACAGATAATCAAGTTACCGACTTCCAATTGAAGAAGACCTTTAAACCATTTTTATTCTGCAATTGCCTATAAGGCTTTGCTTTTGCCTGAATCTGATTGGTTGTAATTTAAGGGAAAAAGGGAGGAGTCTCCAGGTTCAGTGCTACATAAGAGTAAAGAAACACTGGCCCAAGTTTTTAAAAATGGAAAGTCTTCAGGACAGAGGACTGTGTGTTTTATGGGTTTCTCTCCAACATGAAAAAAAAAAAAGAAAAAGAAAAAAATTGCTCGGTGAAAGTATGATTTATAAAGTTTTTATACATAGGAAAAATTACAAAAAAATTAAATATTTGTAGCGTTTTTTGATGTATTAGATACCCTAACAAAATGTGTTTGACAAAAGAGATCATACTGATGGCCAGGTCAGGAAGCAGTTGCACAACAGGAATCTCTATGCGCAATGTGTTTTCAAAACAATGGTAACCATGTACAGCATATTATATAAATAAATTAATTCTTGTAAAAAAAAATTATTTTCCTATATACAGATCTTTATGGCCCACCCTGTATGTTCACACTTTCACCAAGCTCTCTTATCTAAGCTTCTTGTTTAATCAGGCAACTTTAAACGGATAGAGTACGTGTTATAAAGTATAAAAGTACAGTTTTCTTGAAAACAGAACACAAAGTCATGGTGGTAGCATATTGTGTTTTACGATAATTCTATTGTGCTCGTTAAATCTTCTTATATGTCATATGACCAATCATTGGGTACTAACATGACTTTGCATTTTAATTCCCAAAAGGTGCCTCAAACAGACTAAAGGAAAAGCGATGTTTACCACATTGGCGCGGGCAAATATGATGGGCAGGCCGAAGGCAGACACGACGATTCCTGTTGTGAGGAAAATGGCCAGTTCTTTGCAGGCATTACTAGCCGAGTCTGTGTCATCCACCACACGCCGAGAGATGCAGTATGGGATAGGAGACAGGATGTAGAAAAAGAGAAGAAAGAGTGGCCAGTATTCACTATGGAAAACACACACACACACACAAACACACATAGAAAACATTGCACTGTTACTGCATTTTTCATCGGTGTAATGTATGCTTCATACATAAGATGTTTAATTTAAGTTTTATTAAGTGAATTATGATTTATAAACCTCAATTTCAACCATTAGTATTATTTTTAAAACATGTATAACTTGCACATTATTACTCTAATGTTAAATATTTAAACTTACTTATACACAGGCAAGGCACAGCCAAGCATCAGAAACATGAGGCCAATGGCTCCACCGAAGGAGAGGCTGATCAGGGCTGGACATATAAAGGAAACTAAGAGTTAGTCACATTTTCATATGATAACTGCTCAAGGTTTTTTGATAGTTTCATGATGTAATTCTACTATTACAACCGTTCTTATTAGACAAACATTCTGACTGTAAATGAATGACCCCGGCTGTCATACACACTGTCTATAAGTCAGTCACTCTAGTTTCTCAACATGAATGTCATTTATGTAGAATCCTTAGTTGAAATATGATCGATGCAAAATAGTTAGAAATGGACATGGGGACTAGTTGCAGGTAGGAACGAAATTTGCAAGCATGGAAACTGAAGAAACGTCAGAGTGCACCTTCATAAAATTATTTTGACTTTAAAATCAAAGACTTTTTGTGCTTTCACAAAAACAAACATTGATTTAATTATTATACAGTTGAGGAAAACTAATTGTAAAACAAGTACACAGAGACATTCTCTGTGCCTTCAACTGGCCAGAGCCTCTCACTGTAAATGACAGATACACTTACTCATATTATGCTAGGTTGGAGTATAATGAGAATACTGAGGAGGCAAGTCCGGTATTTTCACAGCTCAGGCACATTGGATTCAGCTAATCAAGCCCCTGATGAGATTGATCGAAGGTTCAGATGGGATTTATTGATCTCCAACAAAATGTGAGTATAGTATCATAGAAGCAAGACATGACTTGCATAGTAGAGCTGGGAAACTTGGTGACTATGGGCTGCTGATGGAACGGACTGGTATTAGCACTCATATGATTAATTTAAGTGCAGAAAATCTCACTGAGGTTTCCACTAAAGTATGAGAGCACCCGGCTGTATGGCTGGTGGTACCTTAATGTACTCCACTTTACATTAAAATTTTACATACGTTATACACACAAACACATATAGTGGGTCTTAGTATTAGTATATAACTAATATTATATAACTTAGTATATAACACTTCTTCACAGTGCAATCATTTATTTAACAAAAATGAAGAGGGGGGGGGGGGTAGTCCATGTAGCTCTTTTTTTTTAATTCTTTCTCCGAGCATTGCATTTGACCTTGGTGTGAACGTGCTAACGTTCACTCCAGAGAAGATTGGCAACTGTATCGAATGCTTTCCACTTGTCAAAATCTCTTTGTAGAATGTTGACCTCCAAATTGTTTGGAATTGGTTTTATAACCCTTTCCAAATTGATGTGCAGCAACAATTGCTACTCTGAGACCTTTCCCTCTTTGCATTGTGTTAACATACACCAGCAAACTAGCATAACTTAGTATTATTGCCTGCATTTTTATTTATTTTTTTAATAAATGAATAATGGCACAGTAGGAAAAAAAAAAAGTTAAATGATGTTCATATAAGTAGTATTTGCCTAATAGTGATGCGCGGATCGGGTATTTTTCCAACCCGCGGGTCCCGCTTTTATGGAATTATTTGGCCCGCCCCAGCCCGCCCCGCACCACTGTATCTATTTTTACAACCCGCCCCACCCCGCGAACATTAAATTATGTAAATTCCCGACCTCAATTTCTCCCGCACCTCGTCTTCCATCTTCACTTTAATTTTTTGGTTTTTGTTGTGACTGACAGCGGAATTGCACGCGACATATATGGATTTTTTTATTTGATTTTGTTTTTAATGACCCGCCCCAACCCGCCCCGCAAATAAAGTGACAATTTCTTTACCCGCCCCAACCCGACCTGTGGGTTACCAGCATCACTATTGCCTAATAGTAAGACCTGCCACTATAAGATGATTTTTATTGTGTTTTTTTTTTTTGTATTAAAAGAAGGAGTACTAAGTTTTGAACATTAGAAATTAGACATTAGAAACATGGGAACTAAATGCAGGTAGGAATGAAAGTTGTGAGCAGGGAAACTGAAGAAACGTCAGACTGCACATATTTATTACTGACTATTATTCATGCTAAATCTTTGGACGTTGTTTAAAATGTTGCTTGTCATGCCATTACTTTGTGCATGTATGAGGCAAGTAATCTGAGACTGCATGCAAAAGCAAAGGAGGTGAGGCTAATGGGCAGTGTCGGTTTCTTAATATTGGAGAGTTCGCAAATCATTCCTGATGCTTATTATTACTGGCAAGAAAACTGTGATGATGATACTAGTGTATAATATAAAAAGCGTAAAGGTTACTTGATATTGTGGTAGTGCAATATCGTTATAATGCACAAGTCATATCCTAGGATTCCACTTTTGGGACAAACCACGAATCAGGATTATTGACCTCGACAGTGTTTGTATCCTTGAGATCTATCCATCTTTTTCAGAAGGACAGCTATCTTCAAAAAGTGCTTTTTAGGCCAAATCTGGATACATGTTTTTTGGAGAAGGCAAGACTGAATTGATCTCCAACCTGACTGATAAAATGCTCCTCAATGTGCAAAGGTAGATGTAGACATGTAGAGTTCTTTCATTCAGGTAGAAAAGCTTTTTATATCATTATTTGTTACATAAACATGGCTTGGTATTTGTAAGGGACTCGTGTGTTTTGGAAAGTAACAGAATTTCACACTTAACTGTTCTTAAACCCACACTTTACCCTGCATTTTTAATAAAAATGGTTTTGACTTTAAGCCACTAAGTGTTTTCACACACAAAAAAAAAAAATTTAATTATGTATTCAACCCAGTTAAGGAAAAATCCCCTTAACAAATTGTAAAACTAGTACTTAGAGATATTGTATCTTTATTGTACTGTATACGTCTTTATTTTTTTCCAAAATGAGAAATCAACTACCTACACTTACTCACAATATGCTAGGATGGAATCCGAAGTGAGCACTGAGGAGTCAAGTCCGGTATTCTCAGCTCAGATTCATCAAATTTAGCTAATCTGTTAATTATTAAGCCCCTGATGAGATCGATCGATGGTTCAGATGAGGTGTAACGATCTCCAAAGGAAATGTGAGTGTAGAATCAGAGAATCAAAGCATGACTTGCATGGTAGAGCTGGGAAACTTGGTGACTATGGGCTGCTGATGGATCAGACTGGTATTAGCACTCATATGATCCATCATGTGATTGTGCAGCAAGTCTCAGTGGGGTTACTACTGAAATATGAGAGCTCCCGGCTGTGCATCAGGTACAGAGTAAGTTGGCGGTATTGTAATGTACTTGACTTTACATTCAAATTTCACACAAAAAAAAGGAAAGTTGCGTGTATATACACACCATACTTGTTGAACCTCAGTCATGCGTCCATGTTCTTTTTAGATACCCTTCCAAGCAAATTGTACTTGGTCAGTCCTCTTTTAATTGTTCTGTCATGGACTTTAACATTTAACATGCTCAGTGAGGCTTGTAGGGTCTGAGATGTAGCTCTGAGCTTTGGACAGCTTCACACTCATCCCATAAATAATGGGATGGTGAAAAAAGTTGTAGTTTTTCTGAGGTTGTATTTGCCTAATACTGAAAGGCACTATGATCAAATGATTGATATCTAAAGACTTTGGACCACGACTATGTCAAAGACAACATACAGACACAATCTTCAAATGTAATTACATGAATGGCTGTCTCTGCTACACATAACTACACACACCATTCTTATCTTTGACGGGTATTATAGCACCTGTGAGGTCGGCTATTTACGGACTGTGATGGCGGAAAATGCCGAATGCAATACGGCTCTCCTCTTTTACTTCAATTCGGACTATAATAATTACTAATAAACCTCAGTCTGAAAAAGACGTGTTTCTTTTACAAACATTATACTGCCCCCATCAACCCTGAGTGTTTAGACTTCCAGTTTCATAATTCACATTACTCGGACAAGAATAAATGTATTACTAATATTAATTATTACTAGCATTAAATATGTTTAAATAATAACAACGCAATTATTATTAACACTGTAGTGCCTCTTGCTCGTGTAGCGTAGCAACCTATCATTAGCTGGCGTTAGCAACCGCGCTAACAAGCTTCATCCTATAATCCTCTCTCAGCACCTCCGTGCTTTAACCAACATCCGACCAAAAGCCGATCAATAACGCACGTAAAGACCATTTTTAACTGTTTACTCACCTTTAATACCGGCCATTGTCTCCACATTAAATAAAAAAAAACGTCGGAACGTCAGAGACTCCTTTGCGCACCAACACAAGAGAACGAAAGCGTCGCCAGAAGTGATCATCAGCGCATATCTAGAACGTATTTCCGGTATGGGATAGTTTGTAGATCGGAGCGATTGTTTCGCAAAGTGCGCCGAACTGCAATTTCCTTCGGTTTGTCAAAGTCTGCATTTTTTTTATTTGAATTCTAAATCTGTTTTATGTTTAAAATAAAATAATCGTACTGTATTTCGAATATAATTAAAAAAAAATTTTTTTTTTAAAAATATTTACTGCCTCTTGTGATGTAGTAGCAGTATACTTCCGGTTACTATATATTGATATTCCGGCAAAATGGCGGCTGTGAGAAGCTGTAGTCTGGACTATGTGCCTGAAAATATTTTAATAGAAATTTTATCCTACTTAAATGTCCAGGAGCTCGTTCGCAATGGAAGGTAAATGAAATACACGTAAATGTATATTTAAAACTATTGTATATAATATAGGCAATGGCCTGAGTCCGCTGTTTCCACATTAAAAAAAAAGAATAATAGGTTTGTCCAAATAAAAAAAACGTATCTACCATACATTACCTGTGAATAGCTGTTAAGTGTTGTAACAGTTATATTAGCTGTGTTTAAAGACCATGTCAGAGATGCTCAGGTGCAGCAACCGGAAGTAACAATGCATAAAGTAAACAAAGGGGGGAAAAAAAAAAAACTTGGTTTTTATGAGGTTTGTGAAATCTGAGTATGTGTTTAATTGGTTGTTTTTGCTGTATAGAGTATGTAAGCGTTGGAGAGGTTTAATAAAAGACCAGAGACTCTGGAGAACCGTGGACCTTTCCTCATGGAAACGGGTAAGTAAAGATGCTCACTTTACATTTCCTGTGTCTTTGTGTTTGTTTGTCTTGGTGTTTTATCTTCAGCTATCTTATTTCTTACACAGAATCAAGTGACATTTAGTTTTCCCTCAGTATTCAAGAAAGAAATTAGTGGGGTTCAATTTGCATTTACTCGTTGAGTTACAGTTGGATATGTAACGTAAAGGTAAAAGACACAGAGCTTGGAAGACATCAGAACGCTTTCTTGACTAAAGACTGTGTGAAAACCTCCATGATCAAGTCTAAGACCAGGGTTGTGTCTCGTTCCACAGTGAACCTCAGTGTGCTCAAAACATGCTGCTTTATGTGAAGGGAATGTCGGTAAAGGGAACTTCCCTTAAAAAAAATTCCACAATTCGAAACAATGCAAATGTCGCCAGGATTTATTGATTAAACTTAGTTGAAATTGATTTGGGCATATTAATATTATGTCGGCGGCACGGTGGTGTAGTGGTTAGCACTGTCGCCTTGCACCTCCAGGGTCCGGGTTCGATTCCCGGCCAGGCTCG
>JAQQZT010000008.1:20757742-20775890 GCA_030068275.1 Clarias platycephalus | reverse complement strand
TCCTTGTCACTCCCAAAGAGAACCTCAACATCTTCAGCTCTGCTACCTCCAACTCTGCCTCCTGTCTTTTCTTCAGTCTCTAAGCCGTAGAGCGTCGCTGGTCTCACCACTATCCTGTACACCTTTCCTTTCACTCTCGCTGATACTCTTTTATCACATAACACACCTGACACTTTTCTCCACCTGTTCCAACCTGCCTGTACCTGCCTCATCACCTCCTTTCCACACTCTCTGGTGCTTAACCAGTAAATAAAAATGTTGAAATGGGAGGTGACTCTGACACCAAAGGGTGGTGGGAGATAAATTAATGAATGCAAAACTACAGCATGTAACAACATTCTACACAAGTGTGTACTTGTGTGACAACATTCAGGGGAACAAGCACGTGCGAAATGATGCACATACACTTTATAGACAAAAGCATTTGGCCAAATTCATGTTATAGCTGCAACAGGTAGACCAACTCCATAGTGAAGCATGCGTATTTAAATACAACGTCATTGCAGAGGTTTGGCCAAAAACCTTTGTTCATACAGTGTACTTTTGGCGCTATACTGCGTCTTTACAGTATTAAATACAAATCTCCAGCAGCCAATCAGATCGCGAGAGAGAACTTTTTCGCTGACGCGCGTCAGCCAATCAACGCATAGGCGGAAGTGACGTTGGGCGTTTTGAAAACGTTGGCGGTTTTCAGGGAAGAAGACGGACCAGTGCTGTCGCTCAACCGAACAAATAAATTAAGGTTTTAGGACTGTTTTCGGAAATATGCAGGTAATATAATCATTATACTAGTTATTTCTTATTGTTAAGCTTAGAGTTATGATTTAAGTCTCGATTGAGAGTGAAGGAGGAAGACAACGGTTGTCAGTTATTTTTAAGGTATTTAAACCGGCTCGTTATAAAATGGCGGAGTGTAAAGAGCGTTACCTCAGTGTTATTAATCCCTGTTTAATATAGTGTTTTGTATTATATGATTTACTCAATGTTTGTTGATGTTCATAGAGTAGCTAGAAAGCGAGCTCTGTTAGTTAGCAGGGTTGATTTCCACAGTCTTATTTAAAGGATCTGTCTAATGTTAATTAATCTTCCTTAATATTAACCAAAGGGTGTTTTTATTTATTTATTTTTTTTATCTGTGTTTTCAGAACAAGGAGAACCGTGAACCCAGAGTCCTCCTCACACAGGTAATAAACAATACACACTGTTTAGGGTCACATGCATGTAATTTCCTGCACAGAATCTGGTTTTCTCTCTTGCTCATTTTTTTATTTTTATTTCATTGTTAAAAATGAATAAGGACATTGTCAATTATTATTATTTTTTTGTTGTTGTTCACTAAATGTACTACCATTCTTTTTGTCCAGTCATAATCAATAATTTGGTAAAATCTTGATTGTCCAAGTTTAATTTGTGGCCTGAATTAATGAAAAATGGTATGAATGTGTAACTTCTTGAACCTCAGATTTTTACCTTTGTATATAGAAAACTGATTTAAGAATACTGATTTAAGTTAATGTTTAGTAGTTCGAACACTTATGTGGTAACTGAATGTGCTGTACAGGCAAGTAGTTGAAATTAAATGACTAAACAATTGTCTAATTGTCAGCATGAGAGCAAAATACATTAGTGTTTTTTACAAGGCAATTGGTGGTAATATAATATGCAATGTATGGATATTAAACTTATTATTATTATTGTTAATACATTTGAGTGTAAGCATGGTGGACAAATGCCTTGAAAAACAATTTGGTTGTTTTTTGTTACAGTTTAAATACAAAAATCAAAACGTTCCCTTTTAGTGTTTTGTGTATTAAATACACAGCCATGGCCAAACGTTTTGCTGATGACACAAATATTAATTTTCCACAAAGTCTGTTGCTTCAGTGATTTTATTTATAATTTTTTTAAAGATCTTTTTATTAGATGGTACCATGGTATACTGACGTGTCAAAGGCTTTTAGTGACCATTACATTAAGTTTATGCAAAGAGTATGATCAGTTGTGCCATTAATTGCTGTTGGCCTACATTTTAATAGCATTTAATGTTTGTGTCAAAATAAGTACACTGATTATTACTATTTGGATCAAATCGTGCAGTCCTGGTACGAGTATAAATCAGTCCCTCATACACAACTTGTATGTGTGCATTGATGTAGAATAAGGCGTAAACTGTTCTACATCCAAGCTCACTCTCAAACCTGCTGTAAAGTAGTAAAAACTCTATATATGCTGCTTTGTGTACATTTCATCATCCTTAATTTTGAATGCTCTTTCGCTAACAGAGTTTGGAAAAGTCCTATATTGTTTTATAGAAAGACTATATTATTAATTGTTTGTGTTTAACAGACAGTCGGATCTTACAGAGAAGAGATGAACTCTGGAGCACTTATGGGTAATACTAAACTAAATTTATTTATTTTTTACTATTATTATTTTTTTTATTACACATAGTTGGGACTATAAATTGTTTCTCTTTTCCAAGGTCCTGGCCGAGTCCCAGTGAAACCCAGTTCACAAAAGTAAGTTGTGCATCCATGTAAATAATTCTTCTGCACTGCAAAGATATTTAACAAAAGTAAACAGAAAAGCTGTTAGTTCTAATGCTTAGCTATATCTTGTAAAGCAAACCTCAGAACTTAAGCTTAAATATGAAATTTTCCTCTTTTAAGACTGACTAAGAAACTGGAAATAAATGAAATTAATGCAATGGGAGGGCTAAAAAATGATCTCAAACTTTTCGGCTTGGAATTTTTACCATGTGGAGTATCCTAAAGAAATGGCAGTTATGGGGAACGGTGAAAGTCAAGGCAAGAACTGTAAGACCCAAACATTCATATGCAGCTTCTTATATGCTGGGCAGAAAAGCAAAGCAAGGGGGCAAAAACAAACGCCAGCAAGTAACTGGAGTTGGTGGTACATCATTCAACAGTCATCAGAGGGCAAACCATAATTGTGGAATCATCGCAAAATCAAAATATGAAGCATGTAAAATGAGCGAATTCTGGATAGAAATGTGACACTCAAGAAACTGGAGCTAAAAAGTAAAAAATAGGACAATAATTCAAGATTTACATCAAAATCCTTCTAGACATGGAAGCTCAGGATTTTGTAATCACACTTGCATTTCACTGACCTTAAAATAGAAAACAAATAAGAACCATTGCTTAATACTTGTAGAACATTTTGGTTTTAAAAGTTTGGGTTTGTTGTGTACTACATTCCTCTTCAAACTTTGGTACACAGCTTTAAAGTTCTGAGCACAATGTGTTTGAGTAGGACAAAACGTTCACAGTTTGTAAAGCTGTTGGGAAGGTGATTTTCAGGTGAACATGTGATCAGGAAGTCCTGGACTGAGAGTCTCTTGTAACAAGGACTCTCCCTGGTTTTCTACATTGCTGTATTGCCCTTAATTGGCAGGCTCTAAACCCGGGTGTTAATTTGCATGTAGAATAGACTGTTGTAGAGTTTCTTAAACAATTAACTAATTATATAATGTATAACCTGTGCTTTTCTACAGGAAATTCTCAATTAATGACTTTGATATCGGTCGGCCGCTGGGAAAAGGCAAGTTTGGGAATGTGTATTTGGCAAGAGAGAAGAAGCTGAAGGTCATTGTGGCGCTGAAGGTGCTCTTTAAATCCCAGATGGAAAAGGAAGGAGTGGAACATCAGCTCAGACGAGAGATCGAAATCCAGTCTCATCTCAGGTAGGTGTGGCGTTTTGCCTGTCTGTGATACCCAAGCCATTCGAGGTAATTTTTGACCTGAAGTGTAAAGTTGTTTGAAGGCACGTCTTTTCTAAATGTTTTGTTCTTGTATGCAAAAATATGATTATAGTGTTGGAAATTGGTAATTATATACTCTTTGGGGGTGACTGGAACGAATCTGCATTTACATTATTTCCTATAGAAAAATGTATTTCGCAATACGAAATTTCGCCTTAAGAACTTGCCGCCAGACAACCTGTCAAGTTTTTATTTTTATTTTTTTCATTGTGTTTATGAGCCGTAAGTAATTTTGTCTCGTTTGTAGGCATCCGAACATCCTACGCTTCTATAACTACTTCCACGATTCTGCACGTGTGTTCCTCGTTCTGGAGTACGCACCTCGTGGAGAGATGTACAAAGAACTGCAGCGCTGTGGCCGCTTCAGTGATCAGCGCACAGCCACGGTCAGTTTCCACATCATCCCTTATTTAATACTTCGAATTAACTTTGAGTACAGGGCTGTTTTCAACTGTTTTTATTATTATTATTTTTTTTTGTAGTTTATGGAGGAGGTTGCAGATGCTCTTCAGTACTGCCATGAAAAGAAGGTGATCCATCGAGATATTAAGCCAGAGAATCTGCTTCTGGGCTTCAGAGGAGAGCTCAAGATTGCGGACTTCGGTTGGTCTGTCCATGCGCCATCGCTACGGTAAACATGGTTCACTTGATGATAAATAAATTTATTATTCAGCAACGCAGGGACTTTTAATATTTGGCGTTTGCATGTAGACGGCGCACCATGTGCGGCACTCTGGATTATCTTCCCCCTGAGATGATCGAGGGGCATTCCCACAACGAGAAGGTGGATCTGTGGTGCATCGGCGTGCTGTGTTATGAATGTTTGGTGGGAAATCCTCCGTTTGAGACATCCAGCCATTCAGAAACCTACAAACGCATCACAAAGGTTTGTGTTCACGCTACAGTTTTATTTTATGACCTAGCCTTGAGCTGCTAGCTTGGTTTCCACCCCTCCCCCACCATAATAGCAAACTTTCTTAAGTGTTTTATTCCTCTTCTATTACAACATAGTATCTACCACAACGTGACAAACAAAATGTAACTAATTAATGCTGACATTGTGTTATAAGAGGAACAAAACCCATTGGGATGTGATGTCACAGGATTGTCAACTTTGTGGTGGTAACAGTCACTCTGTTTCAGCTAAACACATGTTTGTATAAGGTTTCTGTGCTTGTCTTTTAAATTATATGTTTAAAAAAACATGATCCACAAGTATATAAAAATGTAGCTTAATTCTTGCCTTGTTGCTCTGTTTGCATCAGAAGTGCTTCCAATTATCATGGTTTTAATACCCTTCATGTGAATTGTGTTCTCCAGGTTGATCTCCAGTTTCCCAAATTGGTTTCAGAAGGTGCCCGTGATTTGATCTCTAAGCTGCTGAGACACAGCCCCTCCATGCGTCTGCCTCTGAAGAGTGTCATGGAGCACCCATGGGTGAAGGCCAATTCACGCAGAGTTCTGCCCCCTGTCTGCCAACCCAAACCAGCGACTACACACTAGCCTTAATTCTGACTATGATTTTAATCTCTTTAATAAAATAAAATTTAAAAAAGTATTTAATGAATGTGTTGAGCAGGTTTTGTAGGACTCCTTTTGGTGGGAAAGGTGACCATAAAATGTCCTCCCTTACATGTATGGCTTGTGCTTGGTCTGTGTATGTATAAGCAACTTAGCCCTCCTTGTATCTGCACAGATTGACCACTTTATTAAATACACTTACCACAAATGTATATACACGTGTACAGTTCCTAACTGGTTGGTGGTGCCTGCTACATTGTCAATGGAAGAGACCAAAATAAACCAGTTCCTGTTATTTTATGAGGGTGGAACCACGATAGGACTATATAGTAGAGAGTATACCTTGCTGGATATTTCTTTGGTTGCTTGACTTCCCCCTCCCCTCCCACCGCAACTGTAACATATTTGTATCTTATTCCATGTTTGTCCTTTATACACTGTAGTTTGTATTTTCTATGTGTTTAGAGCTTTTATTGCCTTCACTGTTGGCACTCAGGTTGGTTGACTGAACAGTGAAGAAACACACTGTAGTGGTGTGTTATGGTGCATGGCCTTGCTTCATTGAACTTGTTTAAAAATGACTCTTAAATAAAAACCCAGTGATTTCCTAAACGCATTAACATTTCACTGTTTTGTATTATCTACATTTTATTAATTTCCTTCCTAACCTAATTTGAATTATCCCTGATTGTCATTTAGGGTACTTTAAAGGTCTTGGTTAGTAGCTCTCATTACTTGTAAATTAGTCTGTCGAAGTTACCAGAAGATGGAGTAAGTTACCATCTATTATTCACGTATGGCTTGTTGGATTTAATTTGTCATCTCGGTGTTTAGGAAAGTACAGAGCTCCTAATTATTATTTTCTCCCCTAAGGTCACCAGAGGGGCTCCATAGGAAAGTGCAATTTTGCCTAACTTTAAATATTGATTGAAGAGGTAAAGCTGTAATCATTTTGCTATTATTTTTTTAATCAAGAGCCAGTGTAGATATTTGTAATTTCTCTGTTTAGGTGTTTTTCCTCCCCCGTTTTCAGCGCTCGCTCAGAGGTAGCGTGGCCGAGCGGTCTAAGGCGCTGGATTAAGGCTCCAGTCTCTTCGGGGGCGTGGGTTCGAATCCCACCGCTGCCAACAAGCTTTTTTTTTTTTTTTTACTTTAAAAAAAAATCACTCTTGTTATAGTTATTCTTAGGATCATGAAAATAATTAAATATCTACTAACGTGTTCAAATAATTCTCATTTAGTCCTCCATTTCTGCACGTGGCGTGCTTTCTTCTCACAAGCCTTGTCTGACCTTATTAGTTACACATCTTTTAGGACAGTAAACCAGTACCCTAACGTTAGTTTAGAAATACAGATTTATGCAACAGAATAAGAGAAAGAAAGGCGATTTAAAAAAATCATCTCAACCTGTAATTAGCTTCCTTTTTATCAGCAACATGGCGAAGATATTCTGTACCGAAAGATGGAGCTGTTGCAGAAGAATTACCTGGATGTATAAAGGCTCAGTGTATTTTTATTATATGTTCTGCACATATTGGCTATTTTAAATGACATTGTTTTTTTTAAGTAGAAGGGCAGCTTAATAACTATAATTTCCAGTATATCAAACGATTATTTTTATTTTAAGAAGTAGGAAAAAAGACAAGAATACAACAAACAAAATTATAAATCACTAAAATAAAAAAATTTAAAAAATACAATTATTAATTTTTGCTCGTTTGCTAAGTTTTAAAATATTTTATACAATTTTAAGGGTAAAAACCTTTGATTTGTATTATTCTGTACCGTGTGTTTTACTTCCTGTGTCATCGCTCTACAACCGGGTCATTTATGTTCAACGCCGAAATCAAAATATTTCCACCGACAGTCGCTGAACCTCAACCCGAGTCTCGAGATATCGTTTTTACAACGTTGTATTAAGCGCTAAAACGGGCCAGATGGCTGGTTTACCCCCGGGTGACCCTCAGCTGGTCGCAATGATCGTGAATCATTTAAAAACTCAGGGGCTGTTTGACCAGTTCAGGAGAGACTGCTTGGCGGATGTCGATACAAAGGTAAGCGGTGTTTGTGCTAAGCTAACGGCTAATGTCACAAGTTAGGATTTCAGTTTAGTTAAAATGATCTCTCTAAAGGTTGTGTATAATATGCTGACGTGTATCCTGTATGAAATTATATTTAAATCAATACTCAGTGCTCTGGAGCTTGTAGAGTAATATAAATACATATATATTTCTGTTCATAATTCACAGATTAGTAATTTAAGTATGAAGGATATCCTTGTTCATTTTGTTTACTATCTGCTATCTGTATTAATAAATGTTTCAAAGTATAAATTGAGACTACTACTACTACTAATAATAATAAAATAATAGTATTACGGGGAGAAGTGGTAGTAATAATAAAGACAAAATAATAACCACTCTTTACAACCATGCTAAGCAGAAATGTGTCATAAGATTAGGTGAATGAGATTCGACAGCAGGAAACCACATCAGTTTTCACTCCTGTCAGCCACGAACAATCTGATCTGATGTGGTCTTGTCCTGCTGTAACCTTTCTCCCTTACGTTTTCTCAGATTTTGGCTGTACAATTCTGCACGGTTGTAAAGAGTAGTTCCTGTCAGCTCAGATAATTATCCATAATTATTGGAGACATGACTCTCACGATACGATATTACGTATTCGGTGCTGATTCGATTTGCATTGTGATTCTGAAAGCATGGCGATTTTATAATATAATTTGGTTCAATGCCATTTCTTTCTTTCCTTATTGATTTATTTTGATTTAGATTTTGTTACATTTCTAAACAAACCTAGCAAATCATTTTCTCATACCAATACACTGCTGTTCTGTGCTGCCTGCCAACGTGTGAATAGTTTAGATCTTAGGATTATAGAGGAATGACCTCGGACGTACAATGCCGTAAAAAGAGTATTTACCCATTCTTAATTTTTTATTTTTTTTTGCATATTTGTCATACTTGAATGATTGAGATCATTACAAATAATTTGTAGTATTTTTGTCCATCCATGTGCCAATTTTAATATAAGATAAAACAAAGTATTTAAAATAAATACAAAAATGCAATTTTAAAATGTTTTTAATTTTTTTATATATTAAGAGGAAAAAAGTTGTCCAAACATACCATTGCTTTTTGTGAAACAGTAATTCCCACCCTTGCTAAATCGTGAATAAACTATGAATTTTGGAAAGCTGAGTTAACACCCAGGCCTGTTTACTGCCAGACCTGTTGAATCAAGAAATTACTAGGACCTGTCTGACCAAGTGAAGCATGCATTATCTAAAAATGCAACACAATCTAAAGAAATTTAAGAACACATTAGAAACAAAGTAATCGTCGTATCAGCCATTCAGCTTTGGGACTCCAGCAAACCACGGTGAGAGACATTTATTCACAAATGGAGAAAACTGGAACAGGAGTGACTGGCCTACCGACGTTACTCCAAGAGCACATTTACAATTCATCCAGGAGCTCATAAAAGAACGCAGAACAACATCTTAAGAGCAGGCCTCACTTGCTTCAGTTAAGGTCAGTGTTTGTGATTCAACAATATGAAAGAGACTCAGCAAAAATTAGCATCCATGGTAGAGTTCCAACGTGAAAGCCACTGCTCACTGCAAAAAGATTACAAAGGTTCGTCTCACATTTGGCAAACCCCCCCCCCCCCCCAAAAAACATCTTTATTATCCTCAAGACATTTGGGGAAACATTTTGTGGATTGATAAAACTAAAGATGAACTTTTGGAAGGTGTGCGTCCTGTTACATCTGGTGTAAAACTAACACAGCATTTCATAAAAAGGACATCATAATAGCAGTCTAATGCTGTGATGGTCTGGGGGTGATTTGGAGCTTCAGGACCTGGACGGCTTGCCATAATTGATGGAACCATGAATTCTGTGCTCTACCAGAGTATCCTGGAGGAGAATGTCCGGCCATCAGTTCGTGACCTCAAGCTCAAGCACACTTGGGTTATGCACCAGGACGATGATCCGAAACCCACCAGCAAGTCAATGTCTTCAATGTGGCTGGATTAAAACAATTCTGCAAAGAAGAGTGGGCCAAAATTCGTCTGCAGTGATGTGAAAGACTTATTGCAAGCTCTTGAGTGCAGCTGTTGCACACCCAGTTATTAGGTTTAGGGGCATTTACTTTTTCACCTAGGGCCAGGTAGGTTTGGACATCTTTTTTCATTATTTAAAAACTGCATTTCGTATTTTTCTTTTAATATAAAAAAAAAATACAGTTTGGAGTCAGTGTGGCGATATGTGAATTGCCACACAAAATAATCCTGATGCATAACTGAAATAATCTTTTTTTTTCTCCCTATCTCTAACAATTGCATGAATGAACAGGTGTATTCCTAATAAAGTGTTTGGCCAGTAAAGGTGTTTGATTGTGCCTCTGTTTCAGCCTGCATACCTGCACCTGAGACAGCGAGTGGACAACTTCGTGTCCAATCACCTGTCTAACCACACATGGAGTCCTCAGCTCAACAAGAACCAGCTGAGGAACAGCATCAGGCAACTCGTGCTGCAGTATGTATCAGCTGACCTGCATTTCTGCTTATTTTAATACAGTGGAACCTCGGATTACGAGCATAATTTGTTCCGGAACTGGGCTCGTATTCCAAAACACTCGTAAACCAAATTAAATTTTCCCATAGGAAATAATGGAAACTCAAATTATTCGTAAAAAAAACTAATTAACCAGCTCCTCATCTCTGAAATCAATCGCAACAGAGAAGAGTTGCTGTGTGATTGTTTGGGAACACACACACTCGCTCGCGTTTATAGCCCCCCCTCCTTCTCTCAGGCTCCCAAACAAACACACACACACACTCTGCCTTACACAGACAGAACTGTGTAACTCAAAACATGCAGTTCCTCAAATGACCACTAGTACTACTTACTTAACATCTATTAGTTCTAACTCCAACAAGACTCAGTTACATTCGCTTTTGTACCTGATAAAAACTCACCAGAGAATGGCGAAGAGACTGAGCCCAGTGGCATAGTAATCTTGCTGCCAACTAGTGATTTGGCGGTGTAATTGCAGCGCAACACAGACACACCACAGTGCACAAGTTTAAACGCTCACGATGTTGTAGGCTCTCTTAGACTTGATGCAGAAGCATAAATCAGGCTTAACTCACAATAAAAAAAAAAAATCAAACCTTTATTGTGTACCGCAGGTCAGGCTTGCTGGAGCAGGGCGTAGATCGGATTGTAGCGCAGGTCGTGGACCCCAAAGTTCAGCACACCTTTCGGCCACAGGTGGAACGTGTTGTCCGTCAGTTCCTGTCTCCCGGTAACCACGTAGAGGAAGAGGAGTTTCCACACGAGTTCACGCAGGTGGTGGAAAACCAGGAAGCTCAACAGCTGTCGCAAGGTAACAGAGCTCACACAGTTTTGAAATTGATGCATTTATATCATGATATGCTCTTTCTTCATGTTTGTCTTTCTTTTACACTTGGTCTCTCTCTTTTGCTGTTCTTCTTGTTCTCGCCATTTTTTTCCCTCTCTCTCACTCCTTCTTTCTCACTTTCTCTCTATCCCGACGCTTATATATTTCTCTCTTCCCTTCCTCAGCGATGTCCTCAGCGCTGATCTCGGACTCCGCACCCTACGAGACACTGGATGGAGGAGAGGAAGACATGAGCTTGGTAGAGGACGATGACAAGGAAGCGGAGATGGCAAAAGAGGAGGAGCAACAGCAGGAAGAGAAGCGTGGAGAAAATGAAGAGCAGGTGAAGAAAGAGCGAGGGAAAGAGGAGGTGGAGGAGGGATGGAAAGATTTGACGGAGGTGGACATGAAGATGGAGCATCCCGAGGAGGTCAAGAAAGAGGAAGAAGAAGAGCGGGAGGAGGAGATGCAGGGGGAGGAGGAAAAGAAAGGAGACGAGGAAAAAGAAAAGAAGGGAGAGGATTCGAGAGAGAAGAAATCGTCAGCGAAGAGCAAAGAGGAGAGCACGGAAAAAATGCACATTCGCCAGAAAGCAAGAGAACGACTGAAAGAAGGTAACGGTGATCCAGTACTGTGTCAAACCAAGGTGTTGTCCTGGATTTTTTGCTCATCTATGTGTGTGTGTGTGTGTGTGTGTGTGTGTGTGTGTGTGTGTGTGTGTTGTGGCAGAATACTCTCTCGAGGACTCGGATCTGGAAGGTTTGAGCGACATCACAGTAAGCTCCGTTCACACCAGCGATCTTTCGTCTTTTGACGAGGACAGCGAGGACGAAGACCCTCCTTCTGAATCCACAGAGGAAGGAGAGATCACCTCAGAAGGTTGGATATGACCCCTATTTTTTTTTTTTTTTTTTTTTGGTATTATTTTTTTTATAAACACATTTCTCTAACTTTCTTTTGTCAGAATTCCCACTCCCTGTTGCCTTTTTTTTTTTTTTTTAAAGTCGGATTTTGTTCATACAATGAACATGTTTCTTTTCATGGTTTATTACAAATGTAAATCAATCAGCTATAATATTGCCATGTGACATGAATAACATTGTTTATCTTGTTACAGTAGCACCTGGAACTGGGTGGAATATATTAGGCAGCAGGTGAACATTTTGTCACCGAACTTGATGTTGTGGAAGCACAAAAAATGGGCTCATGTGTCTTACTTTTACACATACCACCTAACCAAATATTGTTGCAGACAATGTACACCTTTTTATGGAAACCATATTCTCTGCTGGTAGTGAAAAAAGGTTTTAGACAACCGGATCATTGGATTGCGGATCGGAATGTCCCAGGTTTAAACCTCAGCACCAACAAGTGACCACTTTTGGGCCCTTGAGCAAGGCCCTTAACCCCCAACTGCCCGTGTGTAAAATGAGATAAAATGTAAGTTGTTCTGGATAAGGTCATCTGCCAAATGCCCTAAATGTAAATGTGTTGACAAACGAGCAACTGTAGGATGTGCTGGAAAAACAAGTCCGGTCCATGGAGGGCCCACATCGCAACTTACAGGATCTGCTATTGACTGCTTGGTACCAGATACCACCTTTAGAGGTGTAGTAGAGTTAATGTCTCGATGCAACCGGGCTTTTTTGGCAGCAAAACTCTGATTTGCACAATATTAGGCGGTTGTAGAGATCCATTAACTGATTCGAATCCTTCTGAATCATTTACTCGACAGATCAAGGTCTCATGAGTCCTTTGAGTCACTTGAGTCACCAGGGATTCTGACTGCATTTTCCGATGGTCCTTCCACTAGAGGGCGCTCACTGAATCCCTGGAATCCACCGATCTGGTTGTTTCACTTCGTGCTAAGAGTCCGACAGATCCGCTGAATCCCCTGGTTCAGATGAATCAGCCAGGACACATATGAGTCTTATTTGTTTCTGACCATAAAATATAAGGGACTGAGAATCAAGAATTATTATTACCATTCAGGTGCCAGAGACGGTTTATTTATTTATTTATTTATTTATTTTTAATCCCAGTTTGTCATAATACACATCTATGTCACACCAACAAGTAACAAATATGTTTGTTGTTAATTACAGCAGGTTATAGAGCACTGCGTCCAATCACAGAATATTGTAAGAGTGAAAAAGCTTCAAAAATGTTTGTCATTGTGATACGGATTCTGCCTGTTTTTGCCATGGTTCATGCCATCCCTCCACTAGAGGTGCTCAGCAAATCCTTAGAATCCACCGAATCCTTTGACTCATGAACACACCGAGTCCCCTGGGTCCCGATATTTCACTATGCACTCCAAGTCCAGCAGATCCGCTGGTCGTTGTTAACAACAAGACAACTTGGCGCAACTGATTCGAGTAAATGAAGAGAAGGATTTGTGATTCGTCAGTCATATAAAGGATCGGGTTATTTAACTCCGCATTCGCCCATCTGTACTGTAGGTGGTTGGTCATAATGTTATTGCTTGCTTGTGATTAACTGAATTTTTTAATTAAGAAAAGTTACACAACTGTTTTTGTTTATGCTTTAAATAAGGTTCTTGGGGGGGGGGGGGGGAGTCCAAAATAGATATTGTGAGGTCAGACTTGGGTTTGGTATCAGCCAAGATAAGTGCATGAGGTGTATCTCCAAATAAATTATCCAGCCCAGGAATTATTCTTACAGCACAGCTATGAGTTAATTTCTAGCTTTGAATTGTAAGAAAATAAATAAATAAATCGAGATATTCATAAAATTGCAATACTTGCAGATACAAATTGTATCAGCACCAAGGTTTTTTTTAAATTATTTTTTTATTTTTTACATAATCCACATCCATGATAAACATTACTGTGTTCTAAGTGAAGGTTTATAATAAGGCTTTTAATTGTTTTCACTTTTGTAGATGAAAAGGCACAAAATAAAGATCCCGGAGAGGAATCTGATGAGAACAAGGGGAAAAAACCCCGTGGTTCACGTCAAGGCTATGTTCACAAGCCTTTCCTTTACTCTCGTTACTATAGCGACTCTGATGATGAGGTTACAGTGGAGCAGCGACGTCGTTCTGCAGTGAGTGAACGAATTGCGCTTTTGAATCTCTTTGAGATATGCTCAGAATCTCTCAGAGAGGGTTTTATGTTGCTTTTATATCCTGTGACTTCTTTGTTTTTTTTTCCTTCTAGGCAAAGGACAAAGAGGAAAGGCTGCTAAAGAGGCAACAGAATCGTGAGCGTCTCGAGGAAAGGAGGAGGCAGAAGGCAGCGCAGGCGGAGCTACAGGGTGCGACGTATCCTCCTTCATTATCGCCATTAGCCATGGTGTCCAGTTTATAGTTTATTTATGTGTTTTTTGTTTGTTTTTACAGAAAAAGAAAGGCAGGAGGTTCAGAGACCGCAAGCAAAGGAGGCACGGAAAGAGAAGAAAGTTCTGGAAAAGAAAGTGGCACTGAGCAGGAAGAGGAAGAGAGACTCACGGTGGGTGGGGGGCATGTTTGGGAAGGGAGTGTGTTTTTCCGCATGTGTCCACCTGTTCAACTCCATTTATTTGCAATGCAGGAAAGAAGATGACTCTGGCACCAAGAAGAAGAGTGACGGAGATCCAGATTCTGTAAAGAAAGATGTGAGTCTTTTGGGTCTTTTGTCAGTTGTTCTCTGTTACAGTTACGGTCCCTAATGTCATGCTATTCACACAGGATGCAGTAAAGCCTAAAGTAGTCTCTCAGAAGCCTGTTAAGAAGCTGTCTGAGGAGGAGCAGCGGAGGAGGAAGAGCACTTCGGAAGACTCGACCGAGCCACGCAAAATCATTGACAAAAACCGCACACACTCGTTCATCCTGGAACTGGAGCTGGGAACCGAGGAGGCGCTTAGACAGAGAGGTGGGGGGAAGAACGAGCGACATGCTCGCAGAGAGAGAGGGCGAAAAGAGAATGAGAACGAGCGCAGCGTGTCGGACGAGCGAGGCAGGAGCAAACAGAAGCCAGAAGGCAAGAAAACGGGAGATTCTCCAGCAGACGAGAAGGAGGGAGGGGTAGTGAAAGGTTCAGGTGATGAGAAAAAGGGGTCAAAGTTTAAAGGAGAAAAGAAGGGCTCGGGGTCAGCAAAGGAGGGAAGACTTTCTGCCACAGAGGGGTCAGCCCTCGAGGAGGGAACGACCAAGGATTTGAAGAAAGAAAAGACGCACTCGGAGACCGTCAAAGAAAAAACAAAAGGAGAGAAATCACTGGGTAGGACTGAGCCGAAACAGCAGCTCCGTTTAGAGTCCACTGGCTCCACGGAGGAAAGGTCCGAAGGTGAGGCTGTTCCTGATTTGAATAGGAAGAAAGACAAGCAAGCGAAAGACATTTTGAAGCGGTCAAAAAGTCACCCAGAGGTTAAATCTCTAGAGAAAGTTAAGGTCAGGCAAGATGGCAAAGATGTCGGTGCTGGTAGCAAAGACAAGAGCTCTACTGCAGACAAGGTCAAGAATTCAGAGGTAGCCTCGAAGGTCAAAACCGTGTCGGAGAAAACACGATCCAAATCCAGAGACGACATGAAATCTCAGAATCCTTTAGTGACCAAGACTGACAAAAAAGCCACAGGTCAGGAAGTGAAGGCTAAAGCAGGAGTGGCTCCCAGCAAGCCAGACTCCTCCAAGGAGAAGAAAAAGGAGGGATTGATGAAAGAGGACAGGAGATTCTCAGAAGATCGTGTTGAGAGAGGGAAGAACTCAAAGATTGCAAAGAAAACAAGTGAGAAGAAGGCAAAGGAGTCAGAGAAGAAGGGAGGAGATGGTGAAAACGAAAGAAAAATGTTGGAAGTGGATGACCTTTCTTCCAGTTCCTCTGCTCCATCAGGAGTTGCTGAAGAGGTTCAGGCTGGAGCCGTAATAGCTCCTGAGCCTTCAAACACTCAAGCGAAACAAGATTTAGAGTCCCTTGCAACGTCTGACCTTACAACCCAGCCAGTTTCAGAATCTGACCTTAAAACCATGCAGGTCTTGGAGCCTCTTACAGAGTCTCATGACTCAACTCCACAGTCCTTAGATTCTGCTGCAGAGTCTGATTCCACAGACCAGTCCATCTCGGAGTCTCTGAAGAAGTCTGATCTTGCTTCAGATTCACAAGCTATGGATACAGAGTCTGATCTTGCAGCTGTACAATCCACAGATGCGGAGTCTAATCTAACAACGTCACAATCCATGGATACAGAGTCTGAACCTACAGCACCCCAAACCATAGATACAGAGTCGGATCTTGCATCCCCACAGGCTGATGATACAAAATCCGATCCTGCATCGCAACATGTTGTCAGTGTCCCTATGGAATCTTCAGAAGAATTACCTACAGAGTCTGATCTTGCTGCAGCACCACCATCACAATCCTCTGTTTCTAATCTTACAGTCTCCGAGTCTTCCAATTTAAATGAAAGGTCTGATCTTGTGAGTCTTGAGTCCTCAGAGTCTAATTTCACAAATCCTGAAACATCGGACCAAATGAAATTAAATACTGATCCCACACATCCTCAGTCTACAGACTCAATACCAGAAGTTCCAGAGTCTTCGAACTCCATCCCAGAGTCTGATCTCACTGTCGTCCAGTCCTCAAACCCAGTCCCAGAACCTGAATTCGCCGTCCATCAAGGTTCAGACAGACTTCCCAGTTCAGTCCCTCCTGACGCTAACAGCACCCCGGTCTCTGATGACATGTTCGATGCCCTAAGCGACATCACTCCAGATCCTGAAGACGACGAAGAAGTCACCATTCCAGCAGAGGCGGATGCGCTCCTGTCTTTGATGGACGTTTGTGCTTCTGCAGCCGTTCGCAACTCTGTTGGTGCGTCTCATGGACAGGAAGCTGAGAGTTCGTTCCAGGACGCCGATATCAAGATGAAGGAAGCAGCGCTAACGTTGCTATCCATGGATCCCGATCAGGCAGTTTCACCACGCTTTATCACTGAAGAAGCACATGTTGCTGGCCAACAGGTGGAGTCGTCAGCCTTAACGCAAGTTGATGTAACAAGTGTGGTGGAGCCGTGTGAAGTTGCGAATGAGTCTGAAGGCGAATCTCCAGCTCGTCGCTTGGATGATGGTGACAAACACACTGAAGGTAGGGCTTCTTTATTCAGTTGCCAGTGTTCTAGGTGATGCAGTAGCCCATTCAGCTAGTTTAGTTGTTTTGTATCATCATTCATTTGCTCTTAAGCTCTTGTAGATCATATAGATTTCTTTTGGCTTTGTTCCTTTACAGCTTTAAATAATGCGGTAGCACATCCTGTATTCTAGATACAGTACAATGGTAAATGCTATTTTCTAAGTTAGTGATGACCGATTTAGTGCCCAAGGTCAATACTAGTGCTAGTTAGACGTTTTCCTTTCTCTAGGATACAGCCAGTGTGATGTTATTTTAATCGAACATATTACTTTTTTTCACACAGACCCTGAAGATAAGTCCACAGACATAGTGTCTAAAGAGGAAGCAACAACTCAGGTGAGATAATTATTAACTGGTACAGTGGAACCTTGGATTACGAGCATAATTCATTTCGGAAACGGACTCGTATTCCAAAACACTCGTAAACCAAATTGAATTTCCCTATAAGAAATAATGGAAACTCAAATTATTCGTTCTGCAGCCCAAACAATAAATACATAAAAATACTTAACACAAAATATAAAGTAAAAATAAAACTAATTAACCTGCACTTTACTTTTAAAAAAAAAAAAGTAAAAATAAATCCCGACAGAAGTGTTTCCGTTTGTGCACACAGGCGCTGTGTGTGTGAATCTAAAGTAAGCTCCCCTCTCCCTGTGTAGAGCAGAGAGAAAGAGTGTGTTTGTGTCTGTGTGTGTCTATGTAGGCGAAAGTAGGAGGTGTGTGTGTGTGTGGCGCGGTGTCCAATTACGTGCGTACACAGACACAGAGCAGGCTGAGCTTTGAGCAGAGAGAGAAAATGGATCTTTAACCTCTCTAATGAGCCTTGCTTTTGCTTTACACGCGCGCTGCAGGGCTCGCAAAATTTCTAAATTCCTGCTAGCCCTTCGGGCAGGCACCCTTCAGTTTTTGGTAGCCCAAAATAAATTTAAGTAGCCCAAATAAAGATTATTTTTAATGTATAATATTGTAAAGGAAACAAAACATCAATCAAAAAAATTTTAAAACACAAATTACAACTTTATAAAAATTTTAATCATCAACTCAAATATTTGGTTCTAATTGAACAGACATTTCTATGAACTTGTAAGAACTGTGTAGTAGATGGATCCGTATGTGGCCGATTCTGAATCTGAAATTTCCACTGAAGTCACGGATGAGTAAATGCCACTTGACGTTGCTTTTTGAAGTTTGCGAAGACTGCTAAATTTTTCAACTATATGGGAATCACTTAAGGCATATTTACGAGGCCAGATAATTTCATATTGCGCAAGGAAGAATAAAAATG
>JAQQZT010000008.1:20745742-20752609 GCA_030068275.1 Clarias platycephalus | reverse complement strand
GAAGAAGAAAGAAAGAAACCTCAGTTACCAGTTGCTTCACAAGAAGAAGCTAGTGAGTGTACATGTACACACTTACACACACAAACAGTTCCCATAGTACGTTTTATGTGAAATAATTTGGGTGATACTTGGGAACCAAACACTTACATTTACAGACATTCAAGCACCAAACTATAGTAGAAATGAACAGACTCTACCATGACTTGTGAATCCCAATGATTAAAATACACATGATCTAAATAAAATTAATAATTCTTCCTAGCATCAAAGCCTGAAAATGCAGAGTCTACAGGAGAGGAAGTGGAGCAAAAAGAGGTAATTTTATTTACATATACAACTTTTTAATAAGGTATACAGAGTCTGTGTTCTGACATGCATGTGTTTGTGCGCGCAGGTGCGTCGGGGAAGGCGGTCTGGTGCTCAGGTCGCCTCTGCGGGTAAGTGAAATTGCATCTCACTGGTGAATCCCTCTCCTAGAAGAGAACCACACGGCTGATACCAAAGTGTACAGAGGATGCTGTTTGAAGCAAAGCTCATTATTAAATCTGCATTAACTATTTGACATACAAGTTGATTCCCAGTGATGTAAAAAGTGTATGTCTGAGACACACTGCGATTTGTTTGACAGTGAAACCAGCACTGAGGAGAAAGAGATCTGAACAAGCTGAGGATGCTGAAAAAGTGAGTAAAAAGGTGTGTGCGATGGTTTACGCTAGTGTGTGTGTGAGAGAGAGAGAGAGAAAGGAAGGTGTGTTCTCTCTGTTTCTCTTGACTTTATCTATTTATCTATCTAGCTCTTTCTCTAACATACTTTTAATATGTTCACTGTGTCTGAAGGAAGCTGAGGAGAATGAAGAAGAGCCTGTCAAGAGAGCACGACAAGATAGCGGTAAAAACACACACACATTCACGCGCACACATGCACTTGATATGTTAAAACCTGTCCTTGTCTTCATTTATACTATTCTTCATTTTCTCACTCTCGTTCTCACTATTTTCCAGAGAGTGTGACTGAGGAGGAAGAAGACAAAAAAGAAGAGGATGGAGACACAGAGAAAGCTGTAAGTTTTTATGCCATGTAAATCAGTAGATATAATATAGCTCCAGAAAAAGACCACAAACTTTTATCATCATCGAGGTAGCTAAATACCAACAATGCCGACTTTCTTTTAGGAGGAAGAGGGGCTGGTGAGAAAGACTCCACGCCGAGGCAGATCCTCCAAAACCACTTCAAACGTGGATGACCCAGGTGTGACACAATTTTGTGTGTTTGTCGTGCTTTAAGGTTGTTTTACTTTGCTTAATTCTCTAAAATGACTTTTTTTCTTTTTTTATTAGCAGCCCAAGAAAAGAGGGAAGGAGAGACGGAGACAGGAGAAGAAGACGAAAAACAGGAAGAGGAGGATACAAAAATTAGAGCCACAACACGTTCTGCATCTCGGCTGGAGGCTGAGAAGTATAAGGACACATTTAATATTTATATACTCAACTTTAATAACATCCTGGTGTTCTTAAAGAGATTGTTTAATTGTTGGAAATTATATAGCTTCACCTTGAAAGTGATTTGACACAACATGCAGATTCTGTGCGGCGACTGATTTTCGTACTCTAATTAGTTTTTTGTCTTTTTGTGCAGAAATAAGCCAAGTAAGCCATCAACCAGAGCAGTGAGCAAACTGAGTGGGAAAGAAGACGGCTCTTCAAACACACGGTGTGTCTTCATAGTGCTTATAGCTATACATGGATACTTGTAAATTGGCCTTTTTTTTTTTTATTTGACTGCTTAGACATCTTGTGGGAAGGATTATAGAAGTGCATGTCATACATTATAGAGTGCATGTTGGTCTAGTGGTTGGTGTGGATCTGGTTAGTATAAAACTTTAATGTTCTTGATCCAGAATGCCATAGAAGTCCAAGAACGATAAAAAAAAACTTTGCATTCCCTGTTGGAAATCGTGAAATGAGCGTGTTCTAGGCTCTCTTAAATGTGCTATCCTATAAGTCTTAGGAGGTATAGAGGTTGTTTTAGGGGGTTGTTGTAGGGGTTGTTAGGTGTAGGGCTTAGTGTAGTTATTGGGATTGGTGTATGGTTTTGGTGTGAGTATAGGACTCGGCGTATGTGTCTTTTATGGTTGTAGGGCTTGGTGTACGGGTTTGGTGTGGTTGTTAAGTTGATGTATGGGTTGGATATGATTGTAGGCCTTGGTCTATCGGTTTTGTGTAATTTTACTGTAGGTATTTTTGTGTATGAGTTTGGCGTTGTTACAGGGGTAGGTGTTTGAGTTTGCGGTGGTTTTAATGGTTGATGTATGGGTTTTGGGTGGTTGTAGGGTTTGTTACGGTTTGGTGTCTGGGTTTAGGGTGGTTGTAAGCGTCGGTGTCTGGGTTTCGGGTGGTTGTAAGGGTCGGTGTCTGGGTTTCGGGTGGTTGTAAGGGTCGGTGGTTGTGGCGTAAGGGCTGTTGGTGTGGGTATGTATTTGTTGGAGTGGGGCGCTTTAGGTGTACGAGTAGACATGAGCACATGATTGTGGGGGGGGTTTAGAAATTGGTGTGGATGTAGAACTATTAGAGTGGGGTTGGGTGTATTGATGTATGAATAGTGGTGGATGTTCTTAAATACTGATACTGAATTGAGAAATAACAGGTCTGTCTGTCTTTTCCAGTTCCTCTCGATCTCAGAGTGCTACTGCGGTAAAGGGGCGTAAGGGTGAGTCAAGTTCCCCAACACCTCGCACCCGTGCCGGCAACAAAACTGAAGAGCCACCCTCAAAGAGAACCAAACGATGATGTAAAGTTGTGTATATTTGTTTGTATGTCTGTTCGTACCCCAGTCAGCTTTATGTTGATTACTTATTCTCCGTTTGGTGCAAAGTGAGATGTCTTTTTAACCCCACTGAGACTCTCCCAGCTTTATGCGCTCAGCATTAGTTTTAAGCAGTCCGTTTTATAACCAGCTAACATTAGCAGTTAACAGTGTTTGTCTTTCCTCTTGTGTACAGCTTATCTCAGAGTTCCTGCACAAATTGAGCTAAAAAAAATTTGTTCCTCATCAGAGTCTGTTTTTGAATGCATTCTAAGAAAGCCATAGAAGCAGAACTCGCTGTATTTTTTTTTTTCTTTTTCTATAGGTCGTAGTGTTTTCATATTTTTTTTTTCTCCATAACTTTTTAAAAGTGTTCTACAATGTGTTTTTAGAAGCACCTTGAAGCTGTTTGCTTTTGCTGCAGGACGCATTGTGTTCTGGATCATTCTCAGATTAGAGCACATGTTGGAAGTGTGAAGAGTTCTAGAATGCATTTTCAGAATGTTCTAGAACCATTGTGTTACCTGATCTGAGGTAAATGCTTTTGTGTTCTGAATTCTGAAAAATAACGCACTTAACGCATTTCTTGTTGGAAATCAAGAAAGAAGCATGTTCTGAAGCTCTCAAAAATCCACTGTTCAGCATATTTCAGAAAGAACCTCGCTTTGTTCCACTAATGATCTCAGTAATGTTGGTTGAGATGATAAGAAAAAGATGTGGGAATCACATTTCTTACTCAGCCATACTGGTGTGTTGTTGCTTTCAGAACAGTGCCTTCATACATGCATGTATCCGTTATACACACACTTTAAAATCCTGTGTTTGTTTCTTACACTGAGAATGAGAGGAACTATGCTATTACACATGTGCCAAAAATCAGTAACACAAGTTTTGCATGAAATATTTAAGAATGTTGGTCTTGTTTTTCTTTTTGTTTTGTTTAGTTTTTTAATCTGGCAAGGTACATTTTGTGATATTGTGGTAATATCATAAACCTTGGTTCTGATATAAGCATATAAACCAATTCTCAATACAGTGCTATCTACACTCCTAAAAAATATTTTAGTCTAGATGTTTTTTATTTTATTTTTATTATTATTATTCCTTAAGAGTGTACGTTTCGTGTTTTGTTTATTATGTGATTTTGATGTGTTTAGTTGCATGTGTGCTGATCCTGTTGGCATGTTCAACATGAAGACACTCATTCTGTGAATGTGAAAGACTCAGATATTTCTTTTATACATTTAGCTTTTGTTATAAAGGCCACTGGGACCATGAGTGTGTATTGTTTTCTCTTTTGTGTGGTTTGTCAATTACTGGTTCTCCGAGAATCCCTATTCTCTGGATTTCCTCATTAAAAGAAATAAGGTTTCCTTACAATCTATTTGTCAGAAGATTTTAATGTCTGTTTATGCATTATTAGCTTTCCTAGTCTTTGCTTTCTTTTAATCTTGTAAGATTTGAAGATCTCCTACATTTCTGCAGGATTCCTTAAGTGTTTAGTTATGTCTATCATCATCTCGTTTTTTAAATTGCTTTACTTTCCCTGGTGTATAAATGTTACTACTTCTCTCAGACTCCATAGACTAAAGATTCCCCTTTTCTGTAGTTTCCCGAGAAGACGGGTAGTTAGTTTTGCTAGTCTCTATGTTCACAAGTTTTGAGTTGTGTTAATCTTTAGATTCCCCACAACTGGTATATAACATCTGAACAACCCCTTAAACGAGCAAAGAAAAGAATCATACAGTATTTACAATAAATACTAAACTCAGACAATATAACCTTTTTTTTGTACTTTTTGAACATGGCATAACTAATGCGAACATACTGTACATGTTACCTTTACCTTCTTTATGCTGAGCTCTATTTATCCAATATCACCACAATCAACTCTCAGTGACTGGACCTCTATACCATGAGATCATCCGAGGGTCATAAATATCCATACAGAGCAGCTAATATTTGAATGAATGCCTCTTGGCAAGTTTCACAAACGATTACCTTTAAAGAATATAAGACTTTTCTAGGAAAAAGTCGGTGAGTCAGTTTCTGCTTTTTGGTGTCACAGGGTGTATCAGGCCGTGGGTGAGCACAGGCTTGTGTATTAATAGAAGCATAATTACATTTCCGCGTATCTATTTGTCTGTATTTGTTTATGTTGAGTGTGGTTTTTTTGCTCTTCAGGAGCAAAAGAGAAAGAGGATTTACTATTTCTATCCATTTAAAAAAAGTAATTTTTAACCAGCTGCACTCAAAACGCTAGTGTCTCCACAGGGCAACTTTACCCTCTGTTACAGAAAAACAGCACATTTTCACAATACTGCCAAAATCATATGCGTGTTATGTAATGATCATGTAGAATTGTTTCTGTCTTTCTTTCTCTAGAATTCCCATAACTCTAAAGTATTTAGTGATAAGTTATTTAAGCTCATACCAGTATCTTTACGTAAATCAGATTCCTGTTCTTGTTCTCTACCAGGAAAGGAATCAGATGTGATGTTATCAATGTTCCTTATGCTTTCTTCTCATCACGGTTATAAAGAATGGTTATTTGAGTTCCTGAAATAGTCAAACCTGCCTGCTGAGCACCAACAATCATGCCACATTGAAAACCTCGACCTGAATCGGCAGAATTTTACTGGTTTTATGTGGTTGGTTAATTAGATAGATGTCTTCACAAACCAGTGTACATGTGTTTTAGTCGATGATGCGCATAATTTAGTCTTGCTTACAACTAAGGTTTCGTGAACACTCATGTGACAATTGATATGATGGTGTTATGATCTAGGGTTGGTTAAGTTTAGGCTCAGCAACATTATATGGCAATAAAATGAAGTCAGCTGATGACCTAAATGTACTGAATTATCACATGGTTATCACATCTATCGTTTGAACATATTCTTGGATAACAATACCAAGACCCATCAGGCTCAAATTTTGAGAGAGACTTTAACCCCATTACACGTCTTCAGAATATAATGAAGAAGACATGATTTAACGCATCCATCATCAATACAAGATCTTGGCTAAACATTAATGCACCTCTGAGTAGAAATAAATGTTGTGACTGCATAAGTTTGCTGGAACAATGCATACATGTCAAATTAAAAGTGACTCAATTAAATGCTTTTTTATCTCTTTTCCCAGTGCATGACCTTCCTGCACTAATTCGGTGTCATTAGATTGAGTTTTGAGATTATTTGCTTATTTGGTGATTATTTGATGTTTATATGTATGTGAACTTTCCACCTATATAACACGTTACATTTGAGTTGAATTTGGTGCTTGGACCCCAAACTATTAATGTTGGTTGAATTTCCACCACTATAACAACATTGGAAGAAATAAAAAACAAAGTCTATGCTTAATGTACTTAATTTTTTTCCTGGGCCCACTGTGGAAAAAAAAGAAAAGAAAAAAAAAGCTTGTCCAGAGTAGAAAAGGTGAGCGCTACCATCAGTCCTGTGTCATGGCACCAGTAAAGCATCCTGAGACCATTCATGTGTCTTGCTCCTTGACCAAGGGAGGCCAATTTGATGACAACCTTTTCCAGTATGATGGAGCACTTAGGAATAACCCCTGTTAGGAATAACCCCTGAATGGTGCTTTGCATCTGTGGATTTCTGTGCATTTCTCAGGGTGCACCTGTGTCGTGTGATTTTTAATAGCGATCACCTGTGGCTCGTTTCGCCATATGTGCAAAAATAGGCCTTGGGTTTATGTTGTGCTTGTCCTGCATCTGGACTAATACTGTATTATTATTCTGGCTGTTCCATTTATTTTAATGTATAACTCTTGTAGTTATTTGGTTTCTTTTTTTGTTTTAGTTGATTCTATTATTAAAGTCTTATTTCTGCAACTTTGCCTTGTCTGCATTCACTGAACCCTAATAATTGCTATAAGACAAAAGTGATAACTAACAAAACATTGAAATTTTGGGTCCATAGCCAGGAAATTCCCCAGAGATTGTGGTCAATCCTCAAGATGCGGGTGGTCAAACAAAAACCCACAAATTCTGACAAGCATTGGTTATGCAAGAATGAGTCAGGATGTGGCCCAGAAGT
>JAQQZT010000008.1:20733242-20740742 GCA_030068275.1 Clarias platycephalus | reverse complement strand
GAATTTCATAAGGATGTTATAACAAAAAAACGTCACTTATGTGTAAGTGCATGCAACATTAAGCGTGCTTTCGTTTAGAAACATTCTTCTTCCCGTTTTAGCAGTAGCACGCGCGCACAGATTTGTTCTTTTAGCCTGACGTAGCATAAATAAACAGGCAGCAAACTGCTGGATGTGTGTTTACATCTAAGGCCGGTTTTAGGCGTTTAATTCCAATTTGACACCTAAAACAAAAACGCAAAAATAAATATTTTAATAAATACATATTTGACCACAAATATTTAATTACTATTGCATTAGTCACACATTTAAATATAAATTTAAGTGAAATTTAAAAACCCAGTGTTACTGTTAAGCTACATTGTATATGTACAATAAGATACAGCAACAGTTAGAGCTGCAAATGTTTTTACGTTCTGGTTAGAATAAAAATGTACATTCATTATGTTTTTCAATGGAAACATTTAGACTACAATATTTTACAAATGATACGTGAGTTTTCTGGGAAATATTCCTCGGGAGGTCTCAGCAGTGGAACCTTCTAGTGTCTACAGGAACATGAAAATGAGTTTAAACATAATTGTTTCCTAATTAAAGTTACCACTTTGATAAAGCTTAATATACAGCATGCAGTTATCATTATTCGTATTATTCGTATTATTATTGTTATTTTAATAAAATTCTTGTCTGTGTATGTTTTTTTTTGGGGGGGGGGGGGGTGTAGACTGTACTAACGCAGAGGAGAAGGTCTCCGAGCAGCCCGGCGGAAAGCAACGCAAGAAACGCTCCCGAGCAGCCTTCTCGCACGCGCAGGTGTTCGAGCTCGAGCGCCGCTTTAGCCACCAGCGCTACTTAAGCGGGCCGGAGCGCGCGGACCTGGCGGCGTCGCTGAAGCTGACTGAGACGCAGGTGAAGATCTGGTTCCAGAACCGGCGCTACAAGACCAAGAGGCGCCAGATGGCAGCGAGCAGCGCCGCGTCCGCGGCCGCCGCCGCCGCCGACTTGCTCCTGCCCACTGCTAAGCGCGTCGCCGTTAAAGTGCTCGTGCGCGACGACCGCAGGCAGTACTCTCCCGGAGAGCTGCTGCTGCTGCGGCCTCCACCTCTCCTCGCGCTTCATCCGCCATCTTCCTCTTCTTCCTCCTCCTCTCCTTCATCATACTGTTACTACTATCACCCACACGCGTACTGCGCGCCCGCCTGGACCCTGTCCGCGTCCGCGTGCGCCGGGAACCAGTGAAAAAAAAAAAAAAATATATATATATATATATGGGGGAAAAAGAGAAAACTGATTTCTTTGTATGTTTGTGTGTGTTTGTTTGTTTGGATTTTACGCTCCTAACAAATACAAAATATGGAGGGAGAGACGACAAGACTTCAACTGTTTTAAGCTGAACCAAACCTAAAGACTAATGACATCACTCTATTATATTATTAATGTGATACTTTTCGGTGTTATTTTTATTATTATTGATGTTATTATTAATGCATTCTTTTCCTGAATGTATATGGGATTTTTTCGTTCTCTTTTTTTCTTCGTCACTTGCACCCAGAGACATAGATGTGGTGTAACGGAAAGACTCCAGCACTTCCGGTCTATAATCTATTCCCTGCGCAAATTAAACACCAGTGTGTGTATGTGTGTGTGTGTGTGTGTGTGGTCAGAGTTACAGACTTTAGTATTAGTGTAAACTCTTGTTGCTGTTTACAGGAAAAAAAACGCAGATCATTAAAACATGTGTGTGTATATGTGTGTGTGTGTGTGTGTGTGTGTGTGTGTGGAGTACACTTTGTCATTGTTTGGTTTATTAAAGGCGTTTAAAGTGACAGTCGAACTGTTGGGTGTCGTCACCTTTGTGATGAAGTGCACTAGATTGATGTGAAAGGCAAAACGCGCAGAATGAGTTACTACCTTATTAAAAACGCTTTTACATTTTCACGAGATTGAATTTCCCGTTTTTTTTATTCATATTGTCTAATCAACACCAGATAAATTTCTTGAGTTGCACTTCGTGTCCTGTTTCTTTCTTATTTCCTTAACAGAAAAATATTACAATCTATTAAATCCCAATATTAGAAAAAAAGAGTAATTTAATGACATTGTAAATTAATTTTATGGAATTATTGCAATTATTTCAAAGAATAAATAAATACAAATTTATTTGCGTTTTTTCCCCCATGTAGGGTAGTTGTGTTAGGCTTTGACGGTTAGAAGGTGTGTGTGTGTGTGTGTGTGTGTGTCAGGTTGATGAATGCTTCATCACAGGGCTCGTGCGTTATTTTTATGTTTTATGGTCCTCCTTGTGTGTCGCTGCGCATTTGTGTGAAAGTGTTGTTAAGGTGATTTAAAGTCCCCGCACTACTTTACCCGCTGATTTAATGCGACCCTGCGCGCGCGCCGATCAGCTCAGCAGGTCTGCCTGAAAGTTGGAATAAAAGGGAAAGGGGAAAATAAATCATAACAACAATAATAAAAGAACGAAAAAGAAACACCCCACCACCAAGAAGCACAGCACTGGATTAGTTTAATTAGGCTTAGATTTATTGTCTTTTTTAAAACCAAGCGATTTCCTTACTTAAACTGATACACTCGGGCTGTTTGATGGATGGTTATTTTCTCATTTGAGCCATTCGGTTCCTTATGGTGTTGGTCACTAAGGGATTTATTTTTTGATAGATATTTACGTGAATAGGTATATGGTTATATTAGACTCAAAATATGTAGTCCACTTAGTTTTTATTTTTTTAATACTTACAAAAATAAAACCGGAGATTTTGCTGTATGGAATGCAGTCTGGTAATTCAGTAATAATAATAATAATAATAATAGTTCTGTTGCATCTTTAAAAATTATTATTATTATTATTATTATTATTCATGCTGCAATTATCATGTTTCTCCTAGGCTCATGCTTCTTAAATGAAACACTTTTACATTTTTAAACGGTGCATTTCTTTACACTATTCAGGTAACATCATTTAAGCGTTTTTTTTTTTTTTTTTTTTTGCCATTTAACATACGTATTATATACATTTTTGCCTTGCATAATTACCTTCATTTTTGCATTACATAATTGTTGCCTGTCCAAAGCATAATTTCTTCAGACCATCTTGGCATCCGGGTATATTTGTGTATATAGGTAATGCTATCTCTCAGAGACATTAAACGCATTTATTTAACGCAGAAGTATTCATGGTTATTTTATATGTCGTATTTTAGTCAGAGCTCAATTGCAGAATTTTATTCAGCGCTCGAGCGCTTAGTGTGAAACCATGTGCTCTAACTGAAAAGTTGAAGTTAACTAACGCAAGCTAGCAGTGCATCACACAACCTTAAAATAACATATATCAAATATTTAATGGCCATATTTGACCTAAAATTGAATTAGTTATGAAGTAGCTGAGCATGTTTTTTTCGTCCCGCGCTCAGCGCGAGGCCACTTGCTCTGACACAAAGCTCACGGGATTAGCTGTGGAAATCACCCTTGTTCAGTATGATTAAATGCATTAATAAATGTTGCATTTAACTTATGCGTTGTAAAATAAATGTGAATATAGCCTATTGGACCTGCTTAAAATTCTGGAGATATATGTTTTAAATGTGTCCTCATCCGTTCAGCTCCATTAAAACAATTAGTTTACTGCAACATTTGTGTCCTTAATTGCTTTTTATTTTTCCGTCATGTTATATAAGGGAATTATCAACAAATTATTTGGCAAAAAATAAAAGGATTAGTTTTATTAATATTAATATTTTGTCGTTGCTGTTTGATTTGCTTTTCTTGAATGAACATTAATATTTATTTACACTCTAAAAAATGCTCTGACTGTAGGCAAACACTTTAGTATTATATCATTTCTACCTTAAATATGTCTTTTAACCTCTAAACCTCGATAGTGTGTACCATTGTTTAAATATTTGAAGTACATAAATGAACACTAGAAAGACACATAGCCCACTAATGTTCAATGGTGTACCATTATTGGTACGACCTAAGCGACAAAAAAACTATAGTTCTCTTTATTTATCTTGTAAACAGAAATGAGCACATCACTTTAACTATAAGGATACTGTCCCCAATGTGTTCATTTAACTCATTCATGCTAGTAATACCTAATCCAAAGTTTCAGGATGTTTCTGCTTTCAGGATGTTCTTGACACGTTATACTATTATTAATTTAACATACATAAAGATGAAACACCTCCCAGTAACGCCTCAAGGGATTTCACTCCACCACAGTGAACTAACCTACAATTGTGGCTGTAGCAACCAAGACCTCTCAGAAAACAATTGAAACCACCAAAGGTCGCCATCAGTTGTAATCATAGCCATTTCTGTCATGGCGTATCATGTCTGTCATGGCAGTTTCTGTCATGGCGTATCATGTCTTCTCCTTGAAAATGGAAGTCATGTATGGCCAGAAAAAATTATATGCTCAGTGCTAAGTTATTTGTAATTAAACTCTTAGCTGTTTTTCTAAGAACACTATGCTACAGTTTACATTTTAATTTCTTATTTTACTATATACCCTAACTGTGCTACACATGGTATAAATTGAATGTTTTATACCCTTTTTATATAGCACTATGTACAACCAAGAGGTATTCTGCTTTGAACTCCAGACATTACTGCATACTGCCTTCAAACCTAGTGCACCATTAATCTAATGGTGAGTTATTTTGAATTCTGTTCCCTCTTCCATCCTTTCCTTTCATGCTCTGTCTGGTATACATCCTGAGTACATTGCACTCTTTTCATTTTTTTTTGTCACTCATTATAAATGGACTTTTATATATCATGCACTATGGCCTATATGTCAGACATCAGCTGAGATTTAAGACCCTATTCTTGGCATGGGAATAATGCCTCGTGTACATCCATTTCTAGAAATTTAAGCCTAAAATCTACAATGGGTAAGGGTTCACAACCCCCTGACAGGTTAATGTGCCATACCCTACCTCCTCTGGATACATTTCTTTACAGAATTGTCTGCTTTAAGAGTCCAGTAGCAAGTCTAATATATGGTTGTATATGGAATATGGAAAATGTGTCAACTTATATGTCTGCAACAGGAAGTCATTTAGAATCAGAACAAAATTACTCTACATAGGATCATTGTATGTGTGTGTGTGTTTGGTGTGCGTGTGTTTTGAAATGCCGACACCCATGCGCTCTGTGCACGAGAACGCTTGAATTAACTCTATATTGCACGTGGAGGTGCAGTGAAGGCCTGGCGCATTTCCCCCTTTAACTTCATCCCCTATAAATAAGTACCCCGATGGTTGAACATTCCGGGAAAAGGCACAGAAATGACCGAGAAGGAAAAAAAAAAGAAAAAGAAAAACTTGAGTGAGGCCTAAAGCCTCTATTGAGTGTGTTTGAGAGTAAGGGAGAGAGACCGTGCGAGCTAAGTCGCGTCTGGAAGTGATTCACAGATGGAGCTTCACTTTTGCCACTCAAAATGGTATTGACACTGAGATCATGCGAGATCTTCACACACACACACACACACACACACACACACACACACACACACACACACACACACACACACACACACACACACACCTTTCTTCCCCTCACTTTCAATTTAATTCACAGTTTCTTATTAGCACGACAAAGCTGCATTTGTGTTGAACTCGTCCCAGACTGAATGAATATAATAATAATAATAATAATAATAATAATAATAAAGAGGAAGTAAAAAAAAAAAGATTGTAAAGAGCATTTTTGGAGCAAATTAAGGAAATAGGCCAAATTATGCTCAATTAATTAACAAGATTAACACACACACACACACACACACACACACACTGCATCATTCTCTCTCTACCTCTCTCTCACACACACATACCTCTTTCTTTCCCTCACCTTCAATTAGGGTAAATTAAATTTAATTCACAGATAATTTGGGCAAGACAAAGCTGCATTTGTGTTAAAATCGTCTTAGACTGAGTGAATATATAATAATAAAAAATAGGAAAGAATATCAAGTGGAAAAAATCGGAACAAAAGAATAAAAAAGACCATATGTAGCTAAATTGATAAAAAAAATAATCCGCGTCATTCTCTCTCTCTCTCTCTCTCTCCATCTCTCTCTCTCTCTCTCTCACACACACACACACACACACACACACTGCTGTAGTATAATACGCTTGATTAATCAAGCAGTTAGTAGTAGTTGTAGTAGTAGTAATAATAATAATAATAATAATAATATGCCTCGTGGAGACGTGTGTGCGTTAGTAAGTGACATGACCAATGTCGCGGTAATTTCCCCGCAGGTTTATCGGGAATTACGTCTCCCTTTCGCTCTGTATATTTACGCAGAGATTGGAGATGTCAAAGGCAATTTGTGCGCACACGCTAATAGAGGCGGCCTGACGGCGTAATGGCGCTTAATCAGAGCGATCATGTCGGCCCGCGCGAGCACGCTGTTGTGCCAGATCAGGTTTCCCATAATGTCGAGTAATGGCGGCGAAATTGGCGTTTCTTCTCGCGCTCTCGGTAATCCCGCGCGCCTCCGCACCTGCGAGCCATTCCTCCTCCTCCTCCTCCTCCTCTCATCTCGGAGCGCTAGAATTCAATTACACTCTTTAAAAAAAAATTACAAGACACGAGCCGTTTTTGTTTCCCAGACAAGTGCAGGTAAGGGAGATCCGACAATCCTCACAGTTTATATCTGCAACTACACATGCGTTAGAATAATAATATTGATCAATATCAATTATTATTATTATTATTATTATTAGTAGTAGTAGTAGTAGTATTCATTTTGTTAAGGAGATTGTTTTAGAGAGAAAAGAGTTCGTAGGCAGCTGTGTGTTGTTTGCCTCCAGCTGAGCTGTTCGCACAGGTACACACTCCTATCTCCTACTGTACACACTGATTACGAGGTTTACTAATAACCACCGCAGTTATAATAATAATAATAATAATAATAATAATAATAATAATAATAATAATGGCCTGTTTGTATCTATTTATTTTAATGTGTATATTTTTATTTGCAACACCTGCTTTACATCGAAAGTAATTAAATAATAATTTATTAAAAAAAAAAAAAAACGCTAGGTAAAATATTTTGAAATGCTAGTAGGTTGTAGTAGATGTTGATTGAACAGAGTGCATTGTGCATTAATTGTACAGGAAGACAATAAAATAAATAAAAACTACTAATACAGATACAAGGGGAAAAATAAAACATTGTACATGTAACCAACCAAAACGCAGAATACAAGGGCAAGTTACATCATTTAGCATTAAATGTACAATAATATTTTATTTGAACCCACTTTTAAGTGCAGTTTATCTGGAACGCACATATCATAACATCCAGACTGCTCCTTTTCACTTTAACGTTTGTTTGCAGACAGATTTTATATACTTAGATATTGAATTAATATATTCATGTTATCATTTTCTTTCATTGTTTCATCATTCATGATGTAACACTCTATTATAATTAGCCTTCTTCATTTATTGCCTCTCGTTTTTATT
>JAQQZT010000008.1:20710417-20731402 GCA_030068275.1 Clarias platycephalus | reverse complement strand
TATATACAGACAGACAGATAGGTGTGTGTTGCTTATAGACAAACAGACACACAGACAGATGTGTCAGCCAAAAACAGAAAAAGACATACACACATGTCTTGCTAACGGACAGACACACAGACAGATGTGTCTTGCTGACAAACAGAAAGAGGGACAAAAAGCCAAAGACAGAATGAGAGACAGATATACATGTCTTGTTGACAGACAGACAGATGTATCTTTCTAACTGATAGACAGATGTGTCTTGCTGACTGCCTTACAGACAGACAGACAGACAGACAATCAAACACACGGAAAGAGACGTGTCTTGCTCGCAGACAGACACACAGACTTGCATATAGACAGATATATATGACTTACTGACAGGCAAACAAACAAACATACAGACAGACAGACGAGTAACGACCAAGAAGAGAAGTGCATTTTATGCTATTTATAATGTTTTTAGTCTTTTTTTTTTTTTACTAAGAAAAAATGGAATGTGTTATCGCAGATAATTAATAAAATAATAAGTCAAAATAAATAATTATTAAAATAAGCACTTTCTTTATCTAAAACTGGATATTTGTCAGAAGCACGCGCACGCTATAAAACACTCCGTTCCCTCGTTCAAATCTCCTGCAGGAACCTTGGTTTCCTTGGCAACGAGGAAGCGTCATGGCGGACGAATCCATTTCCTCCCCCGAGGGTAGGAACACACATGAAAAAAGCCAAAAACTTTTAAAAGTGTGCTTGGAAACATTTCTACGCATAGTTTCCGTCAATTAATCGGAATATATATTACATAAAACTTTAAATGAAGTAATATTCAGGGAGGAAATGACGTTATTTATGATCAGAGTTTTGCTATATTCTCCTCCGCATGGTTGGTGCCAGTCTCCGTCTATTTGAGTGAAGATGGCGGCCCGTTGCTTAGCACAAATTGTTATATGATTAAAACCTTAATTTACCAAGTGTTTTACTGGTTCGGTTGTTTTATTTGTGCGTTTTCTCTATATTTTATACACACACGCCGATAAACATGTCGGACTCGGAGGAAGAGAGCCAGGAGCGGCAGCTGAAGATGGTGTTAATCGGAGACGGAGCTTCGGGAAAGGTGAGGAGGGATTTACCGCAGCTTTGGATGGCATGCTAAACGCTAATGCAGCCTTAGCTAATCTGTTATATATTATAACGTGTGGATGAAGTTGCAAAATCTTTCGCCTGGGTCAGCGTGCTAAAATGTCCACAAAGTCTGATCTAATCCTCATGCGGCACCATGTCGCGTTATAAAGCTGTAAAACAGGCAGATTGTTAGCAATATGGAGCATCAACAGATGAACCAGAATGACTTTATTTAGCTAATGTATAGAAGTTGCCAGCCATGTAAGGTGGCACATCATGTCTTGTGCAAGAAAGCATCAATGTGTAAAACATAGAGACAACCAGAGCTAGAGAAGTGCAGATTTCAATACAGAACAACAACACAATATAAATACTGTACAATACAAACTCCTCATACAGCACCATGTGGAAAAGGGAAGGTCCTGCTGAGCACAGTGAAGTCGTACAGTTGCCCAGATAATATTAGTACCAGAGTATTGGCCGAAAAGTTGTTAAAAATAGCACAATAGCTACTTGTAATTATAAGTAATAATGCATGAATTTTGTTACAGCATTATATGTGTATGTGTGAGCAGAAGGTGTGTAAATTAGAATAGAGATTTATACAAAAAGAAGGCTTTGATCATGGCATTACAAATTAGGCATTTACATGGTTACAAAATGATGTAATCGCTATCAAGCATTGTGGTGGTTGGTAGTAATGTTATCAGTGATTAGTGTTTTGAACGGTGGTGGTCAGCAGTTGGTCTTTTGGGACAGTGGTCATCAGTGATTGGTCTTCGGGAACAGTGCTGATCAGTGATCAGCGATTCTTCAGGATGAGTGGATGATCAGCGATTCTTCAGCATCAGTTGGGGATCAGCGATCAGCAATTCTTCAGGAACAGTGGGTGATCAGCGGTTGGTCTTCAGGAACCGTGGGTGATCAGCAGTTGGTCTTCAGGAACAGTGGGTGATCAGCAAGTGATCACTATGAACAGAGCCAGATTTTATACACTAGTAATGAGCCAATTCACCATGGTTTCTCTGTACATATGACTAGCAGCTGTGGTGTGGCCGGAACTGAATGCAGGACAGGAACTAACATCTGTGTTTTTTTGTTGTTGTATTCTTCTTCTTCTTCTTCTTCTTCTTCTGTTTTAAATAATGTTGCTATATCAGTTTAACCAAATAGCCAACGCTATATTAGTTGTCACAGCGTGTGCCTAAATCTTTGTTGCCCCTTGCTCACTCCATAGGCTCACTAAGTAGGCAGGCCCTACTTCTGCAGGTGTGCAAAGGGGTCGGGCCACTGGAAACAGACATGGCTGGGGAATAATCATTGTTAATGGATCTCTGGCTTTTCCCCACGCTATAAAATTAAGGCAGGTCCTGCGGGTCTTCAGAGCAGAGTTGCGCGCCGGACAGTTAGAACACAGAAGAGTGGCACGTGAGCAGGGTGATGTGATGCGCCCCAGGGACTTCAAAGGCCGTAGAACTGAATGTCGCTGTTTGATCTCCACGTAGAGGATAGCCGTCGAAAGACTGTGCAAGCTCGCACGGCATCCACGAAGAGGTTCAGGATCCTGCCGCCGAAGAGGGAAACAAGCAGCTGTTTGTCTATGCTATGGCCCTCCCATTTTCAGCCGGGAAAGCCGCCCAATCGCAGGACTTCAGAAGGGATTCTCACCTGAGACCACACCCAAAGAAGAGCTGGGAGGGGCTGCTTGGCCAAGTCAGTGGGAAGAGGTGCTCCGTGAGCATGCAGGAGCCATTACCGATATGGGCCCACTTTGCCAAACTGCCTGCCACCATTGCTCGCCTGCCTTGTGCCCGCTGGACACATCATCCAGATTTTTTTCTCTTTTTCACCTTTTTCCATTCCGCCCTTTTCCTTCCTAATTTTTCTAAATTAAGATTGCTTTATGTGTGTATGTTTATGGTGCCACCTGTGTATAAAACCCACAGTTTAACCCTGATAACCAAATTTAGTGATGGAGTGAAAGTTACATAGGTCTAGAGGTAAAATGAACAAGAGGTCTACCTTTTAAAACACTAGATGTAGACATCAGCAAGTAAGTTTATTTTAGTGTATTTAAAGAATGCAGTTAGAGTTACTTGCTGTGACCACACACACCACAATGCAACTGATATGCAAAAAGGAATCAAACAGCGACAACATTCTTTTACTACTAATGGGCTGTAACTATGATGTTTGCCCTCTTGCATTGAGCCACAGTTATATGTCCATTGCATGTGTAATGCAGTGACACTACCTATCTGCTTTGTCTGCAAATATTTGTATCTGTATTCAAATTTAAACCCGAAGTGGTTATGGCTTGAACTGAAAGTTCAGCCTGGCCTGTCTGTTCTTGCACTTGTTCTTCCTCAACCTCGTCACTTAAGTTCATGGTTGGTCTGAACTAGAGATGGAATAGTTTATGGCTATGTTCACATTGCAAGTCATATTTTCCAATTCTAATCTTTTGGTCAGATTGGATTTACAGCATTAGTGTGAGGACGGTTCACCTTCATAATTACAAGAGACTTTCACTTTGTGACAAAGTAATTGCCCCTAAACCTCTGGTTGTCCCGTCCAAGGAGACAACAACTGCTATTAAGTGTTTTTCGAGTCTTTTACATATATTTGGAGGAATTTTCACTCTTCTTTTCAGAATAGTTTTAATTCGGCCCCATTAGAGGGTGTTTGAGCATGAATGGCCCACAGCATCCCAGTCTGATTTAGATCTCAATTCTGACTCAGTTCTGAAAAGCAGCGGCAGACCATCATACTACCACCACCATGTTTGACTGTAGACCGGATGTTCTTTATATGAAATGCTGTGTTAGTTTTTGTATTGGGACATACACCTTCCAAAACGTTCAACTTTTGTCTCATCAGTCCACAGAATATTTGCCCAAAAGCCTTGAGAATAACCAAGATGATTTTTTTTTTCCAAATGTGAGAAGAGCCTTTGTGTTCTTTTTGGTCAGCAGCTTTTGGATTTTGCCTCGGAACTCTCCCAAATGCCATTTTTGCCCAGTTTCTATTGTATTGTTGATTCATGAACACTGACCTTAACTAAAGTGAGTGAGGCCTGCAGTTCTTTAGATGTTGTTTTGGGTTCCTTTATGAGCTCCTGTATGAATCGTTCTTTTGCTCTTGGAGTAATTGTTGTAGGCCAGCCACTCCTGGGAAGGTTCACAACTGTTCCAAGTTTTCTCACAGTGGTTTGCTCGAGTCCCAAAGCCTTAGAAATGGCTTTGTAACCCTTTCCAGACTGATCAAGTCAAGTGGGCTTTTATTGTCAATTTAACCATATACAGTTCAGTACACAATGCAAAAAAAGTGCTAGTCATTTAAGCGCGAATGAGAACCGTTTCACAGGGATCGATGTCACGTGTTAAATTATTTTTTTCCCCCCGAATATTCAAATCTCAAAATGAAAAATCGAATGCCATCCCTCCCAACGAATATTTAAATATTCAAATATTCTGGTCCAACCCTATCATTGAGCAGTCGGATAGCTTATGGGAAGAAGGTGTTGCACAGTCAATTACTTTGTTGCTCATCTGTTTTTGAAATTCTGTAGATCGTGGCATTTTTTTAGATCTTTTAGCGTGCTTTACTTTGTCCGGCAGGTTCTATTTAAGTGATTTCTTGATTCAACAGTCCCGGTAGTAATCAGGCTGTGTGTGGCAAGTTATATCTTAACTCAGCTTTCCACAAATCTGGGTAATCACCATCTATTCATGATTTAGCTTTTTCACATTGGGCCAGGAAGGTTTGGACAGGTTTTCACTTAATAAAGCATAATTTAAATCACCATTTAAAAAAACTGCATTTAGCTTTGTTTTTGTTCTTTATGTTGTAATATTAAAATTTGTTTAATGATCGTTGTTTAATATGCAAAAAAAGACATACTTTTTCCACAGCATTGTATCCGATCTAGGATTATAAATTGTATCTAAAAAACATCGCCCTAAAAAAAAAATCAGATCTGTGTCACATCAGGGTAAAACTGCATTTGCATTTGAGTCACTTCAAGCTGGTAATGTAAACGTAACCTAAATTAATTTAGTTATTTCTATAAATATTACACTAGTAGCCTAATTTAAATCAATACAACCCTGACCAGGCAAGTAGAAAGGAGCAAACGTTCTGGCAAGCTTTATAAAGGGAAAAAAAAAGTATTTTTCTATTTATTGTATTCAAGTATGTTTAGTATCTACCTTCATGTGAGCTTTAGTTAGACAACTAGCCTAGATAATTTGTTGTCTACATATTACATTGATCATTTGCAGCATTTGGCTCAGGGTTAATCCTGGCATGCTTAGTCGGATACTTAGCCAGAGTTTATACCCAAAATGCTGACAGATTTTAAAAACGTGAAGTGAATCTCCAAATGGAAGCTGGACGGGAGCCTAGTGTGGTCACAAATGAGGGGGATAAACGAGTCTGGGCAAAGATGATCCTGTGGTGTGGGAGGGTAAATAAATGGGGGCGCGGACGATGCTGTGGTGTGTGATGGTAAATGAACGTGGGCACAAACGATTTGTTCAAGTGAAAGGGTAAAGCCTACCAATCTCCAATTACACACCATAAGCCTTCCAGACTCACTCCAAAACTAACAAATGCTTCATGTTCATTTTTTATCACTGAAAACCTTTTCTGCCGTATGAACAAAACATAATATATCTAATGCTGCATTTGTGGTGCCTTTTATTTTGTATTTTGGAAGTTACATCATTTTCCATGTCTGCACATTTGATGTGAGAAACCGAGGAACAAAACATTGATGCAATATTTGGGACTGAAATAGCACTACAGTGACAATAGCAGACAATAGTGGGTAGAGTAGGTAGTGTAACAACAAGCTCTATGGGTAGTTCTGGGTTGCGCTGGCACTAGTTGGGTAAGGTTCGTGTTAAGGTTCGTGTTAATTTTGATGATTAGCTACTTAAACAAATATTGTCAATGTTATATACTTAACCAAGAACTGCCTGAGTATTAAGTGATCTGACCAACCATGTTGGTTTAATATGAAGGAGCTGGTAGTTGAGAAGATCAATTTGACAAGTGGAGGTTTCAAGGTAAGTGGGCGGTTTTGTGGGACTTCACCTCAAACCATTGTTACATCACACATGGTTTGAGGTGAAGCCCCCCAAAAAACAGTTACAAGACTCTCCCGTTTCTACCATTCCCATCCCAATCCGAATTGATCACAATCACTACTGAGGTCATCACTTATCAAAAACATTACCTAATAGAAATGTTCAGAAATCCCCCCCCCGCCCCCCAGATAAGTCTATCTTTCCAAAGCCAAGTTATAAAACATCTCCCTGATCTACTGAACTGAAGTAGGTCCTTGAATGTCCTTCTGTTTTAAGGCAATAACATGCTTGGCTTGTAACAAGCAGAAATTAATCAGCCTTTTCTGATTTCTGATTTCCATTTATCTAAGAAAAGGAGAGCAAAGATGTGCAGAATACACAATTTTACATTTTTGTTTTACAAGAACAGCACTTGATTTTTTTTTTTCATCCAGGATTTTAGAATTTTCCTTAGAACACTCCCACAACCAATGAAACAGTTAACCCACTTTATTATTAAATGTAATACATTTATCCAGAATGCTGAACCTGAACCCAGTGCTAATTCCAGAAATTGTATCTCATCTGAATAGTATTTAAGTTAAATGTTGGTTTAGTGGCAGATCTTTTACGGTATTGCTATATTTCTTTCTGAAATAACATTATACTACTGTAAGACACATAACAGACTTCACTTACATCTTACCCCGCTTTTGAAATGCCTAAGCACGCACACTCGTGCTCACTCGCGTGCACATACACATAACACGCACATGATCTTGCCCAGACACTTTCCAAGTGTATCAGTAGCAGACATGATAAGTGATGAGTGGATTACAGGAATGAAGGCTATTTTTAACAAAGATAGGCAGTGTTTTAATCTGTCTGTCTTTTTAAACCTGTTAATGCCACCTCCAGCTTTAGTCCTTAAACTAAACCAAATCCCTGACAGCGGTGGACAAATCATAAAGTCAAAAGGTAAATTACCAGGGAAATGATAGCATTATGCTGAAATAACATCAAAATTATTCTAGTCTGAGGTAGGCATGTTTCAACTTTAAATGTTAGTTTCTTCATATGTTCTAGAGTTTTATTCTAAGGTTCTTTTTGCATTTTTCTTCCACCAAACATTGGTTTTATTGTTTTTTTTATTTTTTTTTATTATTTTTTTGTAAAGCCAGATGTAATGATTAACAAGCTTGGTGAGTGCTTACAGAAGGATCTTCTGTAACAACAACTCTTCATTCAACTTATAAAAACCCATGCATGGCCAATTCTTAAACTCCTGGCGCAGGTGGCTAGGGTTTGAGCCGGTACTAAGCGGAATTCATGATGCCGTTAATCCTCACAAGAGCCATCAATCCTCAGAAAAAGCAGTAACATCACATTTAACAATATTTATTAGGTAAGTTTCCTCGTACTGTATGTAGTCGAACACTCCAATGTTTTTCAACAGTGCACTCCATTTTATGGGTTGCTCTTTTATTTGAGGGGAAACAGGAAATGGTTAAAGGTAACAGTGTCGTTTCTTGAGACTGACAGCAAAACTGCTTCAACCTCTTCAGACTCACAGACGCATACACTTGTTCACTCCTAGGGGCAATTTAGAGTATCTGGTTCACCTGTCACCACTGGAAGGTAGGAGTAAAACCATGACATAAGGAGAACATGTGAAACCCCACACAATTAGTAACCAGAGCTCAGGATAGAACCTCAGACCCCTCTAGGACATCAACTCTACCTGCAGCACCACCAAGCCACCCAGAAAGATACTATTATTTAACTACAAGGTTTTTACTAGAATGGTTTTCAATGGCTAGGTAAGTATACAAGTAAAAATTTTGGACTAGACTAGTGGTCTACCCAGGAAATAAAAAAAATCTCCTTGTTGAGAAGTTGTGAAACATCATCGGAAAGGCTGCTTTGAATTCAAATAATGGATTATGTTGACTTTTGGTGACTTTCAGTCTGTTTATATAGTTATTGTTAATATTGTTATACTGAAAGTGTAAAAATGATAACAAATAGTGTAGTTTCATCATAATTCTGGAATTGGCTGGATATTGGGGATATATGGATATATGGGGATGGATGAATAGACAGAAGAGAACGAGTGCTCAGGAAGCAAGTAAGAATGATAGGTAGATGAACAAACTGACAGTGTCTAAAGATAGATAGTAAAATGAAAAAGTAGCAAAAACTTTGTAATATAGGAAGAAAGAGGTGGTATTCCCAAGATGCACTTAAGGGCAATAATCGAGTCTTTCTGCTACATTACGTTGAGGTAGAGCTCATCTCAGCACACAATGAACCTTACACTTAACCCACTTTTGTTGAGTATTGCGGTTCAGCTGAGGATTGTGTTACTGCAGCGTAACTGCTGTATGTGAGCACACCACCATGCCAAACCTCTGAGCTACAGTATGTGTGTGTGTGGTTATCAATAACGATTTGCAGGCTTCTCAGCATGAGTCAACACTACTTTCCCAGCGTCAGATTAATGGAACTAAACCAAGCACATATATATACGGAGGGTAGTGTGATGGTTTAGTGTGTACCGATTTATAGTCCCTTTTGGGCTTGGTTGTTCACTTGTGGTGTTTCAAGGCAGAGAGTAGGAGTTGTGTGTGGTTGGTTCGCTTGTGTAGGCTGTTTTTGTAGAGTTTGGCTCTACACACACACACATACACACTAACAGTCACCCATTGATGGCATTATAAATTGTGCAGTAGTGGTTCCTATACTGGTACCAAAACAGGTAAACAGGTTACACCCTATAACTTTTATGTGCAACTTTTATATACAAGTTTTCTTGCTGAAAATAACATCAGTGTTTATGCCTCCATAGCATATCTCTGGTTCAACTTGCTCTAGATGCACACAGTTTACTCAAGTACAGAGACACAATATGCAGATAAGTTAAACTATGATAACACCTTCTGATGAAGCTCTCCCACATGTGATCTGCTCTGTTAGATGTATGCAATGGACTGTTTAATATCAATTCTGCATGCTCCCCTCCTACCTACTCCACCAAACACTCCTGACAATCTTGTCTGCTCCTGTAGATTGTCTTGACCAATCCTGCATTTTCCTGCAGACTATCTTGACAAATACTGCCTGCTCCTTCAGATAATTCAACCAATCCCACCCATTCCCACAGATATAAAAAAAAAAAATCCCAACCACTCCCAGAGACAGTCTTGTCCAATCCTGTCGACGCATTTAGACTCTCTTTACCCATCCTGCCACATCAACAGAAACTTTATTAATTCCTGCTGCTTTCTACACATTCTTGACCAATCTCACACACTCCAACAGACCCTGTTGATTAACCTTATTTACTCCTTCAGAGATTCTGACCAATGCCACCAACTTCCACAGAGATTCTTGACCACTTGTCTGCCCAATATCATCTACTGATGTGTAGACTCTTGACCAATCCTTTCTGATTATACACAAAGTTCAGCCTATTCCACCCATTCCCACAGGCACTCTTGACCAATTGCGTCCGCCCAATACCACCTACTCCCACATGAAATCTTGACCAATCCTTTCTGCTACCTCAAAGTTTGACCAATTCCATCAACTCTTGCACATTTTTTGATGACCTGTTCCATCGACCCAGTTTTTCCCCCATACATGAACAAAGTTTGAACAATCCCTTCCACTCCTGCACAAAGTTTGACTAATACTTCCCACTCTTGCACAAATGTTGACCGGTTTTTCCCACTTCTGGGCAAAAATTGACCAGGCCCCAGAGTGGCGCAGTAGTAAAGTGCTCACCCTATCATCCGGAGATCGCTGCCCGCGTGATGCTGTAGCCTCCTGCAGCCACGGGCCTGGAGAGAGGCTACAGCATCAACCAGGCAGCGATCTCCGGATGATCGGGTGATGCCCGGGTGATGCGGTAGCCCCTCTCCTGGCCCAGCGGGAGGGAGGATAGCGCTGCCTTTCGAGTGTGTTACGCCGCCCTCAACGGTGCGACCAAGCGGTTTGAAAAGATGCGGCCGGTAGCCTTGATGTAGGCGCCCCCTCCTTCCCAGAAAATCTGTTTTTCCCATTCCTGCACAAAGTTTGACCAATCCCTCCCACTCCTGGACAAAGTTTACCCAGATTTTCCCACTCCTGCACAAAGTTTGACCAGTTCTTCCCACTTTTGCACAACTTTAACCAGTTTTTCCCATTCCTGTACAAAATTTGGCCAATCCCTCCCACTCCTGCACAAAGTTTGACCAGTTTTTCTCATTTCTTTACAAACTTTGACCAATCCCTCCAACTTCTTCGCAAAGTTGGCCAGTCTTTCCCACTCCCACTGAGACTCATGACCTTCTGATTTCTACAGAAGATTTTACCAACCGTGTCTGCCCCATCTGAAATTATCATCAATCCCATCGGCCCCTGCATAAAGTTTGGCCAATCCCTTCTACTCCTACAGACACCCCTGACCAATCCCGTTTGCTCTTGCAGAATGGAAATCTTAGCCAATCTGACTAATCTTAGCCACTCCCACATTTACTCTTAACCAATCTTGAGAGTTTACAAAATGTTTGGCCACTCACTTGTGCTCTCACAAAAACTTTGACCAATCCCACCCAATAGTACAAATACCTTCGACAAACTCCACTCACTCCTGCAGACATGCTTGATCAGTCTCTGACCAGTCATTAAGGTTTTGGCCAAGGGAACATAGAAGACTGCACTTATAGGTTTCGTAGTAGCGTCCTGCTCCTCGTACCATGAGCTCCCTAGGATAGGCTCCAGGCCTCCAGTGACCCTATACTGGATAAGTGTTACAGAAAATGAATGAATAATCATCTGGAAAATAAAATTGAGCATTTTAGGAAGTTAGCACACGACACAGCACTGATTACTGACCGCATGTGTGTTCAGATATGGGTTGAGTGTTGACTGCAAAAGCAGTGAGAACATGGTCGTAGATGAACATGAGCATATTGAGAGAGAGCATGTGTGTGTCCATTAATTAGCGTTGCGGAGTGTGGGAATATTTATCAGATTTATATAGGAATTAAGTGTGTGGTTTTCTGTGTGTATATGTGTAGTTGGACTGATGAGAGACATGAAGTGAGTCACTCTGTCATCAGTCAGAATGGATGCTGGCACAAACATAGTGCTCTTTGCCTTTTCCCACACACACACACACACACACACACACAGACACACACCCACACAGCCTACACTCTACACTGTGTTTTTGAGTGAGTGCTACATTGAGTTATGTGGTGTGTGTCGGGCGTGCTCGCTCACTCACAGCTGTACTCCTAATAGGCTCTGATGTTCGGAATTAAGAAGCTGTCAATCAAAAGTGATGTCATACTCAAATACTAACCACACTACGCACATACACACACACACACACACATTGACACACACTCAGCGTGGGAAGGCCTGCGTCCATTTTTTTCTTTTTTATTTAGCTCACTGGCAGAAGAACCAAAGTGACCAGAGTGACCGAGTATTCCAACAGCAACATGGACAGCCGTGTGTGTTTTGAAGAGTGTGTTTTAAAGTGTGTGTTTTTTTTGGCGTGAGGTAGGCTTAAAGGAGGATTTGTTTGCTTACCGTGTCCTTTTGGGTTTCACGGAGCTGGACGCAGAATAATACGAAAACAGGATTTTTGTAAACTGGTATATTGCAAAATAATATTTGCAAGATGTTACATGAGAAATTTATAACTAAAGTTAAAAAATATGGGGTGGCTTGTGAAACGGGCTAAAATGGAGACTTACCGTCTGTCTGTGTGTCTGTCTCTCTCTCAGACGTCACTCGCCACTCGTTTTGCGCAGGAAGCCTTTGGGAAGCAGTACAAACAGACGCTAGGGCTCGACTTCTTCCTCAAGAGAATCACACTGCCAGGTGAGACACACTCACAGAGACACAGACACGCATACATGCTAAGGTTTCACTGTAGCGCTGAGGGAGGTGAAAGTGAAGATGATAGTGCTCAGAGTTATTAACACTTCATTCCAACCTGCACAGCCACATTGCAAGGGGAACACAAGTGCACTAAGAATTCCGCCTTCTTGCCAAGGCCGAGTCCCATTTTACAAATTTATTAGATGCTATTAAGATTTACAGATATTCAGTGATATCGTGACGCATTGCCTGAGAACATGTTTCTTTAGCATTGTTTTTGGAAAGAATCTCAAGTGTCAGCACTTAGTAACAGTCAGATTTCAAGCTGTAACTTTAAAGGTCCCATCTTTTTACTGTTTATTTAACAAGTTAACACAGGTCTCAGAGCTCCCCCGAAGTGTGTGTGCTCGTGCTCCAGCTGAAATAACCCTCAGATAATGCACTATTCATATCTCAAACACTCTCTAATTCTCCTCTTTCTTGAAGTGCACTGTTCCAGTTTCTGTGTAAATAAGCTACTTCCCAACAGCCCAACGGCCTAACAGCAGAGGGCCCTTCTTATATGATGTCACAATAGGCGGAGATTCTGATTCGCTTGGTTTTATATAAAAACAGGGGAGTTTTATTCATGCTTGTTCACACTGAGTCCCATCAGAGTGAATTTTGCATAGTAGATATCTTTTATATTTTCCTAATTCTCTTTCTCTGTAAATTTAAATTTTTTCTGGTTAACATAGAGAAAATGTGAAATAGGAAAATAAATTATTGTTTATCGCTGTTATAATGTTCATGGTGGCAGTAGCTTTTTTTCATAGATATTCCACAAAATTCTCACCTATTATGCTCCTTGTGTCTCCAAAATTTGTCCAGTTGAAATTTAACACAGATTGTGCATTGATGTCTTAAATAAACTGTTTTTGAATGACCCTCGGAAATGCATATCTCTTAACCAATAAGAATACAGAGACTCACTTAACTTAATTTTGGGACATGATTGTTGCAAAACAAGCAGAAAAATGACTTTTCCAGTAACACATGTATTGTGTGTATTGAAGAGTTTCTGTTTATGATAACATCCTCCATGTTCAGCGATTTATACATTTAAGAACACAACTAAGAGCTGATATTGTCCAAGTTAGACGTTAGCGCATAATTGAAAACTTATCCATTTTTAGCTTACGTAAGCAGACGGACCAAAGATGGAACTCCGTATCAGTCCTGTTTTAAAACATGTAGCCCCCATTTAAAATTTAATATCATTTAACAGGTACAAATTGACATCACTAAATAACACTATTATAACCACATACGTATAATGGATCTGAATGCAATACAAGCTATCAATAGCCATATTAACCTCAGTGTGTCCAAGTTCATCATACGTACTTAACGAACGTTAACACTTCCAGCATTCCCCGCTTTTTTCCTTGTCTGAGAAAGCAGTCTGATGTGAAATGTTTAACACACAAACACACAACTTTGGGGGAGAGCTGTCAAAACATTTCCACTGTAAATAAACCATAGGCACTGCTGCTTCATCAGGAAAAAAAAATCCTGCAAAAAGCTCAGCGCTGAACCAGAGTGGGGTCTTACCACTGTTATTCCCCAGGGATCACGAAGGACAAATCCGAATAGTGGAAAAAAAAATCAAAAAAGAAAACCTACAAATTTAACGAAGAACAAATGGACACACACACACACTAATTTTAGCAAATTTTTGAATATACTTTATAAACAAAAAAATATACTAAGTGTCTCTCTTTAATAAAAAAAAATAAAAAAAAGAAATACATAAATAAACAAACACACCTCGGGGCATGTTGTTATTGGTAATAAGTGAACTATGAATAATGTTGTTTATCTTAACTTGTATCCATTTTCATTAAATTTGATTTAGTGTCTTTACAGTAATGTTGACCATTAAGTGCATAAACACGTGCTAAGTGCATTAACCTTGAAGTGCATAAACATTTATATTAAAACATATGTCAACATGCCATATTGTACTACAGGGTGGGCCATGGAAAAGTAGCCCGTCTCCAATAGCAGTGCCACGCACTTTGGAGGATTGAGTAGCCCTTTGCAGTCTGTCTGGTGACGTGATGTCGCCCAGTGTGCAGTGTTCCAGCTTTATTTTGCCTTCCTATTCCACTTTCTCATTTATCTTGTTATACTATTGCTGGAGGCGGGCGACTTTTCAGTGGCCCACCCTGTATATTGCTTATGTATTGCGTTTCATTTTCGCTTGTATCTTAAATTCTTTGATTCTCGTCATTTTTTATTTTCACTACATTTCAGATTTGTTCTTGTTTGCCAAAAAATTTACACTTCATTTTTCACACAAAACCTCAGCTAAACTGTGCATACTGTGCTGAGTTGTTACTTTTTAATCATAATGTGTGTTTTATTTTTTATTTTTATATATATATAATATTAATAATCTAATAATATATAATAAATAATTCATTAGAGGAGCAGAAGAAGAAAAAGAAGAAGCAGAAGGAATTCTTCTTTGTCACCTATACGTTACAGAGCAGTGAAATTTATTTATTTATTTATTTATTTATTTGTATATTCTACTTCTACTAGGAATCTGGGGTCCGAGCGCAGGGTCAGGGATTTGGCGCCCCCTGGAGCAGGGAGAGTTAAGGGCCTTGCTCAAGGGCCCAACAATTGCAGCTTGGTGTCTCTGGGGCTTAAACACCCTGACACAGTTAACCCACTTTACATCTACACTACATTACAAGCACGTTACATATATATTACAATATATCCACGTGCCATAAGATAGCTTCAAGTTTGACACTCCAATCGAACAGCCATAATCACTTAATTCTTATGGGTTGTCTCTCAACTGGCCGATCACATAAACCGATATTATTGAGATGAAGCGAAATACACAAGTCGACAGCCACATCAACATGCCATCACAAGTCTGGGAATGTTACCAAGTCTCTTGAAACGATGTCGGATTTGCAATAGGCAAAGTTTTTTTTTTTCTAAAGGGGGAATGTCTGTCAAAAGCTTTTACACAACAAACCTTATTCGCCACTTAAGAACAACACAGCGTGAATAATTTGAGCATGCAAAGTTATCCGCATAGGCGGCAGCCAAATCTTGTAAGCCGACCCACATTCAACCACCTGTAGCAGAAGCTCTTAAAATGCTCGAGCCTCACTCTGCAAAGAGTAAAAAGGCTAAAACCATTATCACATAAATAATAATGAAAAGTGAAATAAAGAGCGGTTCCCAGCTCTGGTCGTGGCAGCCCTGGTTTACCTTACCGCTCCATGGATGCGGGCTGAGAGTGAGCCGCTATTCAGCACAGCTGCACACATTCTGGATGATAAGAGGCTCGCTGCTTACTAATGATTGGCTCGCCAAATACAAAGTTGACTGATGTGTGTGTTTATTTAAAAACGTTTGGTGCAGAGTTTTGATTTGTCCTTCATTGACGCAGCCTTGTTCCATGTTATAACCTGTTATAACGAGTGAGTATAGCAGGACAGTCACATTTTAGACAAGCATTTCAGTGTGTGTGAAAGGTTAACGGTAAGAGAATGGAATATGTTGCCTTGCAATAAATAACAGTTTTACATTTATGATACTTTCTTAGATCTTAATTATATCTGTGCAGTTTAGAATAATTTTTACTGCTATAAATCAACCTAGAGCCTTAGCCACCACTCCCCTTATAAATACCAAAATAAACAGAACACTTTAAAAGGAAGACCCCACCACACACCTGCGACCTGCGATCGGTATCAGCTGGTTCTGATTTCCGATCGATGATCGCTCCCCAAACTACTGACTTTCTGGTGCAAGCTTATTTCTCACCTATATTTTGCAGATATTAATAGCTGTGTTTATTTATTCACCGTGTTTGTGGAGTTTTCCTGACTCGATTCTGAATGCCCGAATTCATCAATAGGTCTAGACAGAGCGTGTGTATTTTTTTTGCATGACAGTAGTGCAGCGAAATGTCTCCGGCTTCCCGAACACACTGCATTTTTTTTCCGCGCCTTTCCCATGCACGCCGAAGTGAGCGGCGAGGGCTTTTTGTTTTTGTTTTCACGCTTCTGTGCAACATAACTCAGCCGTGTGTGTCTGTGTGTGTGTGCGCGCGTTCTCTTTTTCGGCAGATGGAATTTGCTCACCGTGAAGGCTCGCGTTGTGGATGTGTGTGGTAATTATGGAGCGTTTTGTGTTTCTGTATGAACCAGTCACAAGCAGCGAGATGAACACACTTCACGGTGTGTTGCAGCGGGTGGACATGTGCATGTGTGTGTGATGTATAGTCTGAAGGAACTGAGCCGTGAGTTAGAACTCTCCGTTACGGCATTTAAATTTTTTTTTTCGCTAAAATTTCGTTTCGATGTGTGTCTTTTAATGTTATTTTAAAAAAATAGATGTAGTGTAAAGAGAAAAAAAAAAACGATTCAAAGAAGTGATGGAATGCTGTCGATAATGATGTTGTAATGTGTCAAAAGCTGACCAATTTGCGTCTTTGTGATCGAGTTACATTGGCCAGTTCCTGCATGTCCATATGTGATGAAGTGCAGTGTGGAGTAAGGGGGAAACAATTACAGTTAAGGCAAAAGAACTTTTAGACAATCTGTCCTCATTCTTTTTCAACGTCTCTCATGCGTCACACATCCATTCAGTTTCCGCTCTCAATCTGTCCTTCATTAGATTTAATTACATTAGTAAATGACTGTTTTTTTTTTAAACATCATATATATTTTTGTCCAGTAGCCAGTCGTGGCTTTGGTAGAGCCCAACGAGCACAAATACAACTACACAGAGAAAAAGAAAGAGTGAGGGGGGAAAAGTGAGAAAGAAATGGTTTATGAATATAAAGTGTAAGAATAAGTTAATTCTATAAGCCCACCTGACATTTCTGAATGATTTTGCATTCCAGTAGTTAAACTTATGTTGACACAGTATTTCAACATTAAATATTTGACAGTACACGTTCCATAAGAAGTAAATTGTTAGAGTGGGCCATGGAGCTCAGAACTTACTGAATTGGCTTTGAATTAGATGATTTTACTTTTGGTAACTTGTTTGATCAGATTCTAGAACTCTAGTTTAATTGAAAAACTACTTCTACAAGTACTTTACAATCCTAATCTAATCAAAATCATAATCTAATCGAATCTAATCTAATCTAATATAATATAATATAATGTAATGTAATGTAATGAATAATTTCTGTGATTCTAAAGCGTGTTTCTGGATCTGTTTAATTTAGTTGTTGTGATCAGTATGATAAGTTAAAAAATTGAAATCAAGAATTTTGACTCAAATTTGTTGGACTCCAACCACAAACACTTATTTGATTTTTCAAACTTGTTTCCCAAACCTTATGGCCAAACAATCCTAAATAGCCATTATGAATTTTGATTACATATGATCACTTAACATTTATTTTTTTTTAATTCCAGTGTAAATTAAGACTATTGCAAAATGTCAACGTTTTGTTATTTCACTAACATAATGACATAACATGTATCATAAGTAAGTAAAACATTCCTTGCATCGGGGTTTTTTATGCTTTGGAAGAAGAAGAGTAAATGTTTTCTTACGGAGCTTGTTAAAATGTTTAAAAGCATGTTTGAAGAGGTGTGGGTCTTTCCGCTATTACATCCTATACAGGACACCTTTGAACAATACATAAGGAATTTAAACACACTGGGTGTATTGATTTAGGAAAATAAGCCACGACTGGGTAGCGTGATACCGCCTGACACGAAGCAATCTGGTTTGTACTGAACTTGTACTCTGTCTGGAGGATTAAGCAGTCATATATGCTTTAGTTGAAGAGTCAACGCCAAAAATCCCTGTCTGTCTGTCCGTCTTTTTTTTTTTGAGTCAAATAGTAAAATGTTTAGCGATTTCCTGCTCAGTAACGTTAAACAGACTATGAACCAGGGAAAATCCAAAATACTGAAAGGCAAAACAGGAAATACATCTTTATAATAATTATAATAATATACATTTTTAAAATAAATGAGGAGATCGTAAGTTTAATTTGTAAATCAGGCCATGTTTTTGTTCGTATGATTCTTAGGTTGTCTTAAGTTTGACTTGATTTTGTTTGTAACCATAAGTGGTTTAGTAGTTAGTGATGTCGGATTTAAAACTGTGTCCTACTTACAGTTTCAGGACCAGTGTGCTTTCAGATGTTTATCTACATGCTGTTTTCAATCAGGTATATTAAAGAAATAAAATATCACAAGGCATGCCATTTCGGGGAAACAAATCCGCCATTAAGTTGGGGGTAAAATGCCTTTTTGTCAAGAAGTATTTGTTGGTTAAAAATATTTTTTTATAAAAAAGTTTTTCTGATGGTCACATGACCGCATCAACGATGGTATGACTACTATAATATGGCTATAATTCATTTAGAATTTTAAAAAGGGTCATAGTTAACAACTGTGTATATGTTTTTTGGGCCCCTCAGTGTTTTAATGTCTGTGAAACTCCATTTATCACAGATCATAGAAGTTATGAGATGTTTCGTCCTCACCAGCCATTCTCTTTTCCTCTGTCTTGAAATTGATAATGTTTGAAAAACGGAAGTTTAAGTTGTTGATGACGTCTTTGGTCCTGATAACAGTCACATGTCGAAAAACGCATAATTATTAAAATAAAAAAATTTTTTTGCACTTTAAATTTTCCTAAATAAACGTCTCACAATATCAATATTTTTAAATTGAATTTATCATTTTTTAAACAACCAACTTTTTCTCAGCAAGACTATCAAAGATCTTAATTTTTATGATTAGTTTTTTGGGATTCTTGCTGAATAAATTGGAGTTGTTTCTGGTTGTGTAATATTTTCCTGAAATTCTACCATTTCAATTAGTTTACTTCTAAAACCTAGCTTTAGCATACTGTAGAAATTTAAGTGGTTTGTATCTAGAGCGCCAGTTGATTTGATTTTGGAAAGCTGCTTGTTTTTACTGTAGGATTCCCGTTAGTTCGATGTTTGTGGTTTAGCTGGAGAAGGTTGTCCATGGTCATTTGGCTGCAGAAGTATTTCGGACGGCTGAGGCTCCTTTCCTCTACCCGTAGCCTGCTGACTCCACACCGCACTCACACACTTTAACTGCTTAGACATCCAGCAGTAAAAACTATACAGCTATAATTATACGCCGTGCTGTGTTTAGCCTATATAACTGTCTGTCAGCTGGGATTATTTTTCCACATGCTGACTTGTGTTTTATAGAAACTTAACTGCATTTGGTATATGAAGATAAAAAACAAATAATGCAAAAACAAACTGCAGTCAATAAATAAATAACATCATATAATAATCATAATGACATTTATTTGACCCCTTAATTTGATATTAACATTTATTTCATAATGACACATTTATTTCATAATATATGTATTTCATAGAGACATTTGTTTCATAATATATGTATTTCATAGAGACATTTGTTTCATAATAATTTCATAATTGTTTGTAATGATGATGATTTCATAATGGCATATAATCAATTTATTTATTTCATAATGACATTTATAAAAACGTTGATATATTTATCATGAAACATTTATTTCGTAATGACATGTATTTCAAAATACTAGTTATTATATAGTGACATTTATTTTCATGGAGACATTTATTTCATAATGACATTAATTTCATAACAACGCAAATGTCATGATGCTTTTATAGTTATACATTTATTTTGTAACAATGTTTATAACAACGCACAATTCATAATGACGTCTAGTTAATAACATGTATTTTATAATGACATAACATTTATTTCATGATGACACATTAATTTCATAATGATGCATTTTTATCATAATAACTTGTATTTGTCCCTGTTTCAGAATGGCACATTTATTTTATTATTTCATAATGACATTTGGATTGCATAACACATGTATTTCACATTGACATAAATTTCATAATGACACTTTTGTAACAACACATTTCATAATGGAACGATTATTTCAAACCAGCAATTAATTTAGTTTAATAACGATTAGTTTAACTCAACACATTTGACATGTTTATTTCAAAATGACACGTTCATTTAATTATGACAATTAAGCACTCAACAATTCAATACTTTCTGATTTTATATTTTTAGTTTTCGATTCTGTTTCATCATTACGTTCGAGAAGCGAGAAGCCATGTTTCCTTTAATGGAACTGACGGATATGAAGCTTGTACTCTGGCTCACACTGTGTGTAATATTCTCATGGTCTCTTATAGGGAACCTGAACGTGACTCTGCAGGTGTGGGACATTGGAGGACAAACGATTGGAGGAAACATGCTGGATAAATATATCTTCGGAGCACATGTACGCGCACACACACACACTAATGACACAGGGTGTTGTAAAGCATGCTGTACATTATTGTATGAGTGCATGACATCATTTCCAAAACTCTATTGCCTTTAAATTGAAACAGCATTCAGATTTTTATTGACTGTATGAATACTTGGAGGGAATGAATAAAGCTTCTGTGTGCAGGATGATGTATTTGTTACATTATTGCATCTAGCAGTAATTCATAAAGTTATTATGAATATTAATAAAGCATGGCCGGAGCAAGCGGCTAACTCCAGGTGATATATATGGAGCTAATATATTATATTGAACATGCTGAATAAAGAAAGGTGTGTTATTATTGACCAGATTTTGTGTGTGTGTGTGTGTGTGTGTGTGTGTGTGTGTGTATACAGGGTGTTTTACTGGTGTATGACATCACCAATTCTCAGAGTTTTGAGAATCTGGAAGACTGGTATGGTGCGGTGAAAAAAGCAAACGAGGAGTCGGACACACAACCTGTTATATCGCTGGTGGGCAACAAGAGTAAGTACACACACACACACACATACACACACACACACACACACACACACACACACACACACACACACACACACACACACAC
>JAQQZT010000008.1:20698933-20706433 GCA_030068275.1 Clarias platycephalus | reverse complement strand
CAGAACTGAGAAAACACTAAACTGTACAGGGCAGGGACTATTGTGAGGGGTGGAATGTACCCCCTTCTTAAGGTTTCCTTTTTTTGTAGACTTTAGTTCTGTACATGACTGTTTGTCAGAATTATTTGATTGCATTTATAGCGTTCACGTAGCCGAGAGCAACGTGTGCAACAATCCTCACTAAACTGTTCATTTACATTTCTTTTTATTAATTTATTAATATTAGACATTAGTTTTAGTCATTAACAATAAAAGTGACCTAAAATAGGATTAAAAGATTAAGCCTTAGGTTTGCCCTCAATCTTGCCCAGAACACACACGCACACACACACACACACACACGCAATAAACAGTCTGCTGCTTGTGTGCTGCTGTTACACACCGACTTCAAAACTTGAATGGCCAAATGGTGTGACAGAAAGGAGACACTGCATGTACGTTTCTTACGTCTCTCTCGCTTTCTCTTAAGATTCAAGATTCAACCGTGCTTTATTGAATATTTGCATTTAAGCATTTGGCAGACGCACTTATCCAGAGCGACTTACGTACATTTTTTATCTCATTATACATCTAAGCAGGTGAGGGTTAACGGCCTTGCCCAACAGGGACAACTTGGTGGTTGTGGGATTTGAACCTGTGACTTTCCGAACTGTAGCCCAATGCCTTAACCACTGAGCGACCCCTGACCTAAAATTAAAATTTTATTTGTCACATATACAGTCATACACAGTATGATATGCAGTGAAAAGCTTATACGACCACCTTTGAGCTTAAAAATAAAAAGATTATCAATCAGAAAAAAATATGAAATAAAATAAGAAATTAAATATAGAAAAAAATTTAGCTATAGAAAATATAGCTATAGATGATAAGAACAAAATAGAAAAAAATGTAGCTGTACAAATATAGAACATTTTGAAACTTTAGTTGTGGAAATTGAAATATAATTTAAATAGAAATGTTTGGGAAATATGCATGAATGTGTAGATGCAGTTTTCCATAAATGTGCAATGTGCAAAAATGAAATAGAAATTTCCTGGGTGTGTGCAGATGTGCATGAATGTGCAGATGTGCAATGTCCATAAATTGTCCATAAATATCTAAGAGACTGTATCGCCTGTCTATTGCCAAAGCTTAGACATAAGGCACAAGAAAATAACAGGAGTTGAAAGTAAATTTTTTTTTTTTTAATCAGTATAGAAAGAGTAACAATAAATAAATGTATATAAAATAAAAGAGTACAAACTCTCTCTCCCTGTCTCTGTCTTTCTGTCTCTCTATCTCTCTCACACACACACAAACACACACATTACACTCTGGGATTGGTCCGCTGTCCTAACACCACTACAACCCGCTTTATTAGCTCATGTCATTTATGAAGCGGCATTTTTTCATATTTCTTGTGAACTCGTTTAATAGACATTTAATAATTCAGTAAAGAGGCAGTCAATGTCCAGAGCGATTAGCATCACTGCGGCAAAATTTTCCACATGCTTACACAAGCCAACGATTTCCTGAACAAACTGAGCACGTCTTGGCCGTAACTCTAAATTTAACTCTCAATCCTGTCCAGTTCTTCAAACCAACGCTATGTTTTAAAAAATGCTCTCCTGATTTTCATTTTGAGTTCATGGTTGGTTAGTGAGTGTTTGAAATCCACACACACTTTAAGGGCTTGTCCAAATTAGTAGAACTTACATCGTAGAAGTACTTTGAACAGTACTTGAGGACTAGTAGCTGAGGGACATATTATGCATAATGTAATTTGGACATTAGGTTTTTATCAATAAATCTTCATATTCAAGCTCTGTATACCTTATCATTATATACACAGTGCTGTAAAACCACTTGGCCGCCCTAAATGCCACTTCTGCCAACCACTTCTCAAAGCCTTTATAGATGAACAGTGAGCACATAGTACTCGGCTGCTGGTAAGGCTAATGGGCTCAGGGCTCCCAACCACCTGCACTTACCTTGATGGGGTGGTTGAGGTAAGTAGATTGGTATGGTCTACTAAAGGAAGTTGAATGTATGGCTGTGCCAGCGTGGTAGCCTTGCCAGAATTTTGTGGCAAGTCTTATTATGAAAGAAAAGGTGAAATGGTCCGTCTATGTGCCATCTGGCACATCGGGCGACGGCTACACCTCACCCCAGAGATATTTTCGTTGTTTCTGTGGCAGTTACTTACAAGGTGGGGATGGCAGCTTAATGCCAGATTGGATTTGAGCACTTCGGGGTGAAAGACTTGCTCAAGGGTCCAAAAGTGGCAGCCCAGCGGCGTCTGGCCTCGACCCGGGGCCCGCTTGGTCCGCTGTTCAACACCTTATCCTATAATTATCCACTGAGCTACCCCTACCCCACTCCTATTACATGAATTGCCAACCCTGACAGTCAGTAACTCCATCTAGAAATAGATGGGTGTTTCAGTGGCATCACAATCTATGGACGTAACAAACTTTAGATGAGTAGTTTGACACTGCTTTCACGTAAGGCACAATTGATTGACTCATGCCTGCCCATCGTCCACTCCTTGCTGGCCAGCGTTCACATTATTATTAATATTTTGTGCTCTCCGATACAATAGGTGGCGGTTTTCATCTAGGTAGTTTGCAAAACTTTCACACTATGCATAATATTATTGATATTTTGGAGAAACATGTCAACAGGGACTCTCTTGTGTGCCTACCTAGTTTATCAGCTACGGTAAACTGTAGCCAGATAGTGAGTGCATCATAAGGAGACAAACTTGTACAAATCCGGACTTGAGGTGAAGACTGGGAGGAAGGGGAGAGCAGAGGAAGCTGTCCTGCACTTAGAACCAAGGTAAAGAAAAGTATCTGCTTAATACAGGTAAGGTAGGAGCAACGTCGGAGGAGGAAAGATTTTGCAAGATGATGACGATAAAGTGATGGTAAACTAGCCAAGATTGGGCAATTCACTAGAACGCTAAACTGTGCCAGATCATGTTCCTTATCCAGAAGGAATGGAGTATACTTCCAAGCCTATTGAACCTTCACACTTGAGGCAATATACTCAATGACTTTTCAGTGTACTCCAAATATGGAACCTTGGAGCATATACCAAGTTGCTGTTCAATGTTACTAGAAAAAGGATGCTACTGGTGGCAGAATAATTGGTTCCTGAGGTCATCTCAGAAGATTTCAGCACAGGAATCAGGCAATGGCAGTGAGTCCTGCCCTACCACTTTCAGTAGAGCTTAGCAACCATTAGTGACCTTCAGTGAAATCTGCAGGAATTTAGACAGGTAGTTATTGGTAGAGATAAAGTTTGTAAGCCATGTTGCCATGAAGTACTTCCACTACAAAAGTCGTGGCTCAAACCGATCATCTTGCTCAGCCTCAGATGGGTGTCTTGGAAAAAAAAACGTATATGATTCTGAAAAGACTAACTGAAGTCTGAAATTACTTGTTAGATTACTCATGATGTGTCCAAAAGCTTTCACATTAAAACTAATTATTTTTAAGTGCCCGATGGGTATTCTCGACTATGCCTTACGGCAGCAAAATGGCAAACTTTCACGTTATGTCACTGTTCACTAAATGTAGCACTGGGTTGGACACTGCTAGCGCTTGAATCGAAATAAGTAACTCAGGAATTTAAACAAGGATAGAGCTTTTCTGTGTTTTAAAGCACATTTGTAGATCCACGCTTGACACGCAGCATCGTGAACCTAACAGCATTTTAGGTGTGTATGTGAAAGGGACTGTATGTGCATGTGTTGTACTTCAGTCTGCAGACAGTGTCTGTGCTTTATCAGCCCAAATGGGTGCTGATGTGTGCTGATGGCTCTGTTAGCCGCCGTGTTTATAACTCCACGGAGCCACTTAAGAGCAGCGCAAGGTCCAAACACCCCCCACCCCCCTTTGCGCATTCTCGCTCTAATGGAACGACCTAGCTATTTTAACGGCTGCTAGCTGGCGCTAAGAACTAGACGCAGACTTCCCCTCCCTTTCACACTCTGCTCTCTCGCATTATGAGGTCCTTAGAGTTTTATAAAAGCCCCGTAGCCCTCACCATGAGCTCGGACCCCCATAACTCGACCCTTTTCCCCCTCATGTGCGTTTGTGTGCATGAGCATGTGTTTGGGTTAAACAGTGTCTGTGGCTGTTAACGGTGTTATGCGAAGTTTATTTACTCCATTTAAATGTTCCAGGCTGACACCACCACAAAGAGCGCTCTCTGTGAGCTCGGCTCTCGCGCTGTGTGTTCTGCAGTATGCAAGAGATTCATAAATTAATGAACATTTTCTTACAAGCTCATTTACATACGTTGAAGTTACGTACGGCTTTCTCGACATAGCGAGTGAACTTTGGCATGTGCGAGGGCTACACTTTCGCTCACATGTTCAACATGGTTTCATACCTTGTGCCTAAATCATTGCATTATTGAAACAGGTATGGTGTTTTTCTACCGTGCGTATGTTGGAGGTTTTCCAGTATATGCAACGAATTCTGATGTGTAAACACTTGAAAAAGTTTATAAGGCGGTATTTGCTTCCAGCGGCAAATTTTACGAACAAGAGTTCACATGAACATATGTTTTAAAAAAAAGGTCCTTTTTTTTTTATTGTTCCACTATGAGGAAGTAATTTTGAGTAATAACATTTCAAAGCGTTTATTGTAGCACACTGATCTGGGCCAATAATCCAACCTTGATGCACACCAGCTATGTCAGCTAATATGCATGTGTTAGATTAAGTACACTTTTGTGTGTGTATATGTGAGAGAGAGAGAGAGAGAGAGAGAGAGACGCCACAACGGCGGTCATTAAAGTAAACATTTCCCGCTGAGAGGGACGAAGGGTAGCCATCACTCTTTTCTCCTCATAATCCGTCACGGATCCGTCTCTCGCTCTCACACACACACTCAGCTCAGACACTGACGATGATTCGTCACATTATCTTTTGCTCTCACGTGTAAACAGTTTATTTAGTGTTTGCTGGTTCTTCCTGCTACACGGGCACACTGACATCGGCTGAGCAGATCCAGACCTCCGGCGAGAGATCCACACGCACTGATAACCCCGAAACACTACATTAGTAAAACACACAAAAGACACACACCAGAGGACGCAGATCAGCAGTACAAGATCTCGACACACTGATAACCCCTCCGATCACAGCATTAATAACACGCACGGGATTAGCATTGCTCGTGTGTGCGTACTGGAGACAGGACACACTGGTCTAGATTAGATTAGAGGAGAAAAATGATAATCAGTGCAGTAATATACACAAAGCCTCGAGGAGTTGAGCTTCGATCACGTTAGCTTTAATTCTTAACACTAATGCCCTTCCGTGACATTATCTTCTACGCGCTCAGGTATTGGGTCATATTCAGCGGTAGGAATGTACTGATTTGATACGGTGTCCAAGATCTTAATTCAAGATCTTTATTGGCGCAGGTGAAGATGATAAGGAGGGCGAACCAGGAAGCTGATCGAAAATGCAACATTTTTTAACATTCAAACTTTTATTCAAAGTGAGGAGGTTTGTGGTTTAAGGACTTTACTGTTCACAGTCTCAGTAGGTTTATATGAAGAGTTAAGTCAAGCTGTGGTTATAGCTAGAATAGGACATTTATTTGGAAGATTGTCCTTGTCAACAACAATATGCCCCCTTTGAGCTTCTTAGTGCAGTGGTACCACAGCATACAAATTTAATCAGTTCCAGAGGCGAGTACTTCGCGTCTTCTCTTAGGAAATAAAGAAAATGCAGGTAATCCGTTCCACCCACCCAAAAATATTACCATATTTCCCACACTATAATCATATATTTGCATATAACAGCAAAAAAACATTAGAAAAGACATGTAAATGAAGTAATATATGGAACAAATAGACATTAAAACTAACTTAACATTAATTTATGATTCCTCTTGGAACTGAAAGTGGCTCCTTTTTCTTCTTGCTCCCGTGCTTGATAAAATTCTTGTGAGCCTTGGTGCTATGTCTTCACTTAATCTTGTTTAAAATACAAAAAAAAACAAAAAAAACACATGAAAAACTTACTTTGCTTGGCTTTCTGCTGATGCAAACAAGTTTTGAACGGCTCCCGGACATTCGGTTCAGCTCAGTTCGGTCGCTCTTGTGTTGAAATTACTTCTTAAATTTTTTGCAAAATTTCCGTTTTTAAAGTAAGGCCGGCGTTTGTATGCCCAGGTGCCGCTGTATTTCTGGTTACCTATTACGTCACAGAGCAAAACAATGTCATGTTAAACATATTTATTGTCCATGTTTTGTTAAAGGCCTGAGGTAAAGCTGTTCCTTTAAGAGATTTGACATTTATTTATTTTTGCTAAAGTCCTTACTTTTACAATTTCCACTATGGATCGCTATGAATTCATGGGCCTTAAAGGAAAGGGGTCTTTACCAGGTTGTGTTGTTGTGCCCTATAGTGATGATTGTCTTGCCAGCAGTGTATATTAAAATCTTTGCACAGCTACAGCTTTGTATGAACATTGGTCCACTGTTTGTTTCCGTAAATTTACAAAAAATCATGCATATGTACATATAATTACATATACACTGATCAACCCTAACATTATGGCCACCCACTTAATTCTGAGTAGGTCCCCTCTTTTCTCACCAAAACAGTGATGCACTGTGTGTTCTGACACCTTCCTATGGGAACCAGCATTAACATTTTTTAGCAATTGCAGTTACAGTAGCTCTTCTATTTGATCGGAATATACCGACCAGCCTTTGTTCCCCACGGGCATCAGTGAGCCCTGGGTCACTGGTTTTCCTTCTTTGGAACACTTTTGGTAGGTCCTGACCACTGCAGACCAGGAACATCCCACAAGAGCTACAAGTTTTGCATTTGCTCTGACCCAGCCGTCAAGGTATCACAATGTTGGCCCTTGTCAAAGTCGCTCAAATACTTACGCCTGCCCATTTTTTTCTGCTTCCAACACATCAACTTCAGTAACTGTGGGATGTTCCCAGTCTGCAGTGGTCAGGACCTAGCAAAACGTGGTCCAAGGAAGGGAGACCAGTGAACTGGTGACAGGATCATGGGTTGCCAAGGCTCGCTGATGTACTGATGCACAATGGAAAAAAAACAACAAGAAGATGTTTAATGTTGTGTGAAAAAAAAAAAAAAATAACGATATTATACGTAAAAAGTTCATACGTTAATAATATCGTTATCGTTAATAATAGGAAAGATGTAGTTTATGTATAACTTTTTACATATATTTTCCACCTTTCAACTGTTAGCATTGGCAAATTGAAGAATGAAAGACTTTCGTTGGTGCAGTTATCGGAAAAAATGATCAACTTCACCTCGTTGATGATTATTTTCCTATAACAGAACTCAACCAAATGTTTGAATTCTTTCATATTTATACAACACACAATTCAATATACTGTGTCCTTTTTCTCAAGTACGGTTTTTGGACATATCTTGGACCATTATGACACCACGTGTGTGTGTGTGTGTGTGTGTGTGTGTGTGTGTGTGTGTGTGTGTGTGTGTGT
>JAQQZT010000008.1:20608001-20619782 GCA_030068275.1 Clarias platycephalus | reverse complement strand
GTGTGTGTGTGTGTGTGTGTGTGTGTGTGTGTGTGTGTGTGTGTGTGTGTGTGTGTGTGTGTGTGTGTGCACATCTGCAACATATTACGTCCAATAACAGCTGGCTTAATCTTAAAGTGCTGTCAACCATGTCACCTTACTGGCCATATGTGTGAACTCTCTCCCGCACATACACACTAGAAGCAGCAGAAAACTCATCTGAGTCTAAATAAGTGTCTGACTTGATTTTGATCCCCAAGTTAAACTGCTAAACTGCTTCTTAAATTGGGGAGAACAGTCATCTACTTCCCCCTAGTGGTGTCTCAAGGTATAACGACAAACGCAGAGAGCCTTCAGTATAAAAAAAAAAGTGTGAAAGAAGATAATTCTGAGACAAATCACTATAAATGAACATCTTTGTTTGCTCTGCCTTATTCAATTCTATTTACTACAGAGGTACAGAGAAATGGATAGTTATATGGATGGGTAATGTGACTGATGAGGAAAGAAGGTGAGACACAAGAAGAGAAAGGTAGCAAGATAATATAGCAAAATACTTTCTGTTGACATCCTAAAAAGATGAATATATATGTTTAATTGTTAATTTAATATGGACATTTAGATGAAAATTCTTGATGGGAAAACATAGTGAGATCCATAACATATTCATATAATATAAAAAAAAATAGAAGATACAAAATAGAAGCAGAGAACTAATGCTCTGCCAATTATTATATTAGTACAATAATTATTAGTATAATTAGTATTATTATACTATTTGGATTTACTTTCTCATTGTCTATACTGCCTAATCCTGTATATAGGGTCGTGGGGGCTGGAGCCTATCCCAGAAGCCTATCCCAGCCAGGTACACCCTGAATGGGGTGCTAAACCATCGCAGAGCACACACATACTGACACTCATACACTCATTCACATACTATGGGCAATTTGCGAATTATGATAAATTTGGACTGTGGGACGAAACCGGAGAACTCTGGGGAAACTCATCAGGTATGGAAGGAACACGCAAATCCCACACACATGCAGGAATTAAACCCACACTATTTTCAATGAATCAATTTCTTCTTTGTATCTTTAGATACAAAGATAGATTGTAAATATATTTTAAATATATTAAATATAATATACTTTAGATATATTGTAAATGTACATAACCATTGATTCTTTACAAGACCCTTCAGAGTACATAAAGTCAACTAGGGCTAAAAGATCAAAAGCACCAAGTCTAACTCCTAACCTTAGCTGATAAGCATACTACTGTATGCACCAACTTGCCGGCTGAACTCATGACCCTCTAGTGGAGAAATCAAGTGTATACACCATGTACTAAAAACATTATGTTCTTTATTTCTATATATATGTTGTGTACAGGATACTTGTACATGCTGCTGCTTGTACCTGGCAATCTGCCACACAAACTGCCTTTTTTTTTTTTAAGCTTTCTTCAAAGTGAAACATACTGTACAAATCCCTGGGTGGACATATCAGTTGCCACCATCATGCTTTATTTTCGTTGTTACGCTCTTCACTTTGATATGATGCCTTTTGACCAATGACTTTTACCAGATGAGGCATTTATTGTGAAAAATTTTTCCCTTTTTTTTTTTTTAATCCTCACAAGACACATGGCTTACAAAACAATTAAATCCACCATGTATTAAATAACCACAAATAAAATTCTGCTACAATTAAGTACCCTTCCAATATACTGTATTGCTGAATGAACAAATCTAGCTCTTATTGTATTGGCTTGGTTCATTGTTTTGCATCTTACGAAAAGTAAAAAAAAAAAAAAAATTCAGTTTTATTCATATAGCACTTTTAACAATGGTCATTGACGCAAAGAAACTTTACAGAATCCAAAAATAATAGAAATGGGTTTAAAAAGTGTGAGAAAATTATAAATTATAATGATCACATTGTTCTTCATAAGCAAGCCGGGAGGCGACGAAGGCAAGGAAAAGTTCCCTGAGATTACAATAAGAAGAAACCTTGAGAGGAGCCAGACTCAACAGGGAACCCATTCTCAGGTGGGTAATAAGAGAGATTTATTTATTTATATATTTATTTATAGATGTGCTTTAACTATGACACTCTTCTGTTTTCACCCTACTTGAACTAAAATTTTTATGTATGTAAGAGCTTACTTCTGTAGTTTTATTTACCAATGTGCACAATATAATTATTCATTCTTCACTACACAAGATTAACATTGAAAACGACCCTAATTAACAAAAAAAATATTCTGTGCAATAATTAGTAAATTTTAGGAAGTTGTTCAGAGTTATTCTGTTTGCCTATTGAAATATATCTGTATTATACACTGTAAGTATAAGAACATCCCATAATCTATAAAACAGAAAGTTGTGGGCTGTTTGTCTTCAACTCGGTAAAGCCCAATTAACTCCCTCTTTAATAACTCATCGTCGGCATAAATCACCGTCTGTTCCTGATGATGATGATGTTAGCATAGTCTTCATCGTTGTTTCCCTGACACTGAACTTTTAATGAGAGACGACAGAATGGAAGCACGAAATGGAAAGAAAAATAAAAAGAATCATAAATTCTGCGTCCGTCAGTAGAGCTCTTAATCGTTTCGTCTGAAAACAGCCCGCTCTCCAATGCTAACACGCGCAAAGCCACTGGCTGCTTTTCTCTGGGGCACGTCGTTATGACATCGTGAATCTGTCACCAAATGAGGCCATGTGCTGTGGTTCTGTGCGTACTCATCACACCACACCACACAAGGCTAATTCTGTTAGCGCCAAGTGTACATTCACAGCCGTAATGCTACAATGCTAACTAAGATCTAATTGGTGTTTTATATCATCTTAGAACCTGTGGATATCTTTACCTGTATCTGTATGACTTCAATGGACTGCGCTGCTTCCAGATGATTAGCTGTTTGGTAACGCAGCAGTTGCACAGGTATTTCTATTGAAGTGGACAGTGTCTTTGAAGACCATCTTTGAAGATCTTGTCTAACATCAAGTTTTAATATAAACTCAACTTTGAGTTTCCTCATATTTTTATATTATTCTATCTGATCAAAAGTATGGTGACACTTGAGTACTGACAGTTCCATTTCTAAACAAATGGCAGTAATGGAGCCTATCCCAGAAGCCTATCCCAGGTACACCCTGGATGGGGTGCTAATCCATCGCAGAGCGCACACATACTGACACTCATACACTCATGACCATTTGGGTTTTTATTATATGTTCACCCTTTCCTATAATAAAAACTTACTGTATAGTCACACAGGAAGGTTGTCCAATAGATTCTGAGTTGTGGGGATTTTGGAACATTCAGGCTCAAGAGCACAAAAGGTCAGGTTTTAATGTTGTGCAAAAAAAAGACTTAGTCTGCATGCAGCAATCATTTCAGTTCATCCTAAAGGTGTTCAGTTAGGTTGGGGTCAGGGGTCTATGGAGACAACTTGAGTTCTTCCTCAAACTGTAATATTAGCATCATGTCTTTGTGAACCTTGCTTTGTGCAGATGGACATGGCCTTTCTGAAACACGTTTGGGGCCAATCAATTTCAAGATTCAGCTTTCACAACATTCTAGACAATCCTGTGTTTCTTTCTAATGTGATGGAAAGGGATCTACTGTACAAACTTTTGCGCACAGACAAAGTAACAGTTTGATCTACTTTAATTGAGAAAACATCACCACATATACAGTACAAAGACATGTCATGCTGCTTTAGATTTGGCCAAAAAAGAAAGGAAGTTTCAGTATTATATATGTAACATTAATGGCCAAGCTTAGTTTTAGTAAATTCATGTGCATGACTTTTCATCTGCATGTGATGACTGCGAGCAGCCTGACCACAAGGATGGTCTTGGACTCTGCTGATGCAGATAGCTGTTCTTTGATGATTGTAGTCAGGGCTGGAATTTCCTACATGTTTGGTACCTGATCCTCCAATAACTTAAACACCTTTCCTGTTATACTGAATTTACTGCCATCCATTAAAAGAGGATGGGTTCCCTGTTAAATCTGGTTCCTCTCAAGTTTTCTGCCTATTGCCATCTCAGGGTTTTTTCCCCTTGCCACTGTTGCCCCGAACTTGGTCATCAGGGACATCTGATCATTTCGATTTATACATATTTTCTTGCACATTTCATACCCATTTCCCAAATTTTCTCTATGAAGAAAATGTGACAGCACCATTGTTAAAAGCACTATAAGAAAACTGAATTGAATTGAATTAAATAACTTTAATCCCTTCAGGTAAAACAAACAAATCCTCAAAAATTCATATAATCATTGACATTCTGAGCATTTTAACATTGTTATGGATGAGAGAATACATGTTTTCTATGAACTCCGTGAATGTTAAAGACAGCTGCAGAAAGCATTGCAGAAAGATTTGAAAATGTTTATCTTGTTTTTGGAATAAATGATTTTGCCCAAAAACTCTGTCCATTAGAACCAGAAATTCATAATTCAGACGGCGTTGACAAGGAAGTAGAGTCAACATTGGCGCTCGATACAGCCTCCGTGCAAGTCCAGACAAGTCCAGCTGCAGCCAAATGTCGTTGAATAGTCCGACTGCTTATCATGTGTAATCCTGGAATACCAGCAGCACTATTGGCAGCATTTTCTGTACGATTTCTCAAATGACGCCATTGAATTAGTCCATCTTGTCTTAATTAGTCTGTCTTGTCTTAATTAGTCTGTCTTGTCTTGGCATCGTTACACTTGGCCTTCCAGACCTAGGGCAATCGGCAGTGGAAAAAAGTCGTTCAGAATCTGTTTCATAGCCCAGAAATGGTATTCCTGGAAACTTCAAACCTTTCTGATGATGTCTGATTGCGTTGCCTCAACTTGAAGCATTCCGATGGCCCTCTCTCTGATAGCATTGTGTAAACAACAAATGATAGTGTGAAGACAAAGTGCACAATCAGAATGTTTTCCTAACTTTTCATACCAAGACATGATCACATGCCGAATTTCATGCACGTTCACGGCACACCTTAAGAAGATATGTGTTAGGTTATCCACGATAAAGCAGCACTCTACTGAGTATGAGGGTAATTTTACCTTACCTGTGTTCTTAATGTAACAAGGCAAAGTAAATTGTAAATTTAGATTTTGGGTTTTTGCATAAATAGTATACGGTAATTTGTGTTATGCAAGTTTCTTTTGTCCATAAGTATATAAAAGTACCTGCTTGAATAAAGAATTTTAACATAAAACATTTGAGATAGTAATTATAAAAATAAAAAAAAACCTATGAATTTATCACATGAGCAATTTTAAGATGTTGTTCTGTCCTCTCTCCCTTTGTCTTTGTAACTTTCATTATGTTTGTGCTACACTTTACTGTTGAACTTACTGTACAGTATAAGTAAAAGTTTACTCAGTATAAGCACATGTACATTTTTACTGTATTACCATGATTTGGTAAGAACCACATGACTTACTGTATGCCTACTTTTTTCGCATGGTAAGGTTGGCCTTCGCATTGCCCTTGTAAAAAGAAAAAGAAAAAGAAAAAAAAAAAGCTTTCTTCTGGTTAAAACACACACACGCATGCACGCACACACACACACTCATACCCTACAGTTCCACTTAACCCTCTCTTTTTTCAAACCAACATGGACAGAAACAGAAGTACTTTGTTGTATTTTTAAACATGTGGCATTGTGGGGGACAAAGCAAAGCAAACATGCATACAGCAGGCATGCTAGCAAATCGCAGGCGCTAGGTACAGATAAAACAGTGTGAGGTTTGTTTATTAAACTTGTACAAAGTGGATTTATATTTAAAATCTTCTAAACTAAACACAAAAAAAAAGAAAGGAAAGAGTGCAAGACGGTGCCACAAAGCCAAAGAGAGTCCTAGTGCGTGGACAAGGGTAGCTCAGTGGTTGGACTGCTGGTCAGATGGTCCCAGGCTCAAATACCAGCACTGGCAAGGAGATAGTGTTGGACCCTTGAGAAACGCCCTTAACCTTTAATTACTCATATGTATAATGAGATACAAATGGAAGTTGCTCTGGATAAGGGTGTCTGCCAAAATGCCATGAATGTAAAATGCATGAAGGTGGAGTTACTGTACTTCTAAGATCATACACATACAGTAAGATAATAACTCAGTTTCAAGAAGAGTTAATATTTGATGCTTAACCAGTAGCAATTATCTCATGGTTTAAAAAAAGGAAAATATAATTCAAAGAGGTTATGATTTGTATCGTGGTGGCGCCTCATATTAGCATGGCCCATTGAACCTAGAGCCATTTTTGATCGTATCTGTCTGTGATATCTGTGTGTCATAGACAAATCAGTCTTTTAAACCACAGGGACCAACCAGGATAAAGTAGTTTGTAAAGATAATTGAATGTGTAAATCTATCATTTAGATTTGCATGAGCATCCTGTACATTTCCATATCCTGCCCCACAAGCTTCTTATCTGACCACCTGTATTACAGCACAGACCACACGCTCCAAAGACTTCTTTGTCCTGATGTGCAAGTCTACTTACAATGTATTAGGTGTCTATTTAAAGATAGATGTACAAGTCTCTGGCCATCTGCCATTAAACTTTCTGTTTGTTATTGACCTTTATCAAATCATGACACCTCTTTACTTCACTAAACAGAACAGAAAATGTCAATAAAATATGATTACACTAGCTTTGTGCAATCAGTTAAAAAAATTACATCAGTCCATGTGGCTTAGCTGATACAGAGGCTCTGCTATTGAAGCCTCATTATAATGTGGTAAGAAACCTAAACTCTTTAATGCTTTATTACTCACTAGCGTTAGTACCCATCATTGACAGGAAAAGTGTTTTTAGAAATAGTTAAAAATAAAGCCATAGCTTTCATGTAATTCGTGATATTATTATTTAAAGGTTGAAGCCCGTACATGTCTGCCTGTCTTTCTAATCTTGTAAGGTTGAGTATCTTACACCTTGAAAGAAATTGTACTTCCTTCGTGGTCAACCAAATACACTCCCTGGTCGATAGTCAATAGAGAGTAAATCACAGATTTTTTTTTTTAATGACCACAGTATAACTTAAAATTCACTTATACTATTTCAGCGCTGTTATTTCAGCGGAGAAAAAATTAAGTGATCCCAGTAAAAATATTTTTTAAGTTTAGCGTTTCTTGTTAATAGCAAGTAGCTTATTAGTACAGTAGCTTATTTTAAAGTAGATTATTAAATCCAACACATAAAATCTGGCTGGACGGACATTTAGGCATTTGACACTCTTATCCAGAGCGACTTACATTTAAAAAAAAAAAAATCTCATTACACATCTGAGGGTTAAGGGCCTTGCTCAAGGGACCAACAGGGACAACTTGGTGGTTGTGGGGTTTGAACCTGCGATCTTCCGAACTGTAGTCCAATGCCTTAACCACTGAGCTACACCTGGCCCCTGGACGGACAGAGAGAACTTTTTCTGAGACTGGTGTCAGGTCCTACGATGTATGAAACGTGAAGATATCTTTGAAAGAGCGAGTTCGGACCAATGTACAGACAAAATCTTTCTTTTATTTATATAGATTGCCTGGCTGTGTACAGGACACTTTCAAATACTCGATTTAGACTGGTCAAAGACAGATGCTGGTCTGCATTTGGGCTAGTTGACGACCTCCAATTTAGATTATTAAATATGAGTTACTTAAATATCATGCTTCATCCTTATGAAGAACCTAATAGAGAATATTTTTATTGGGTTAATTAATTTAAATGCAGAAGATGCACAAAATTGACCTGGGAGAGACTACAGACAGAGAAACAGGAGGGGAGTCGAAGAGAAGAGATGCAATGGGAGTGGAAACTCCAGGTGTGAAGGAAAGAAGAGGAGAAGATGAGCTACTTAACTGACAGAGTGTGTGCATATGTGTGTATTTTGACAGCTGAGTTCAGGCTGTTCAGAGGCCATCACACACTCCATTAGACACATCTCTCTCTCTCATACACACTTCAGCACAGAACTCAAGGCTGAATTGAACTGTTAAAATACTACACCAGGTACAAAGAAAGGGGTATACTGTGTGTGTGTATATATATATATATATATAAAAGACAGACAGAAAAATGAGGGAAACATCTAAAGCATTGACATTGATTAATTAACAACAAAAGGAAAGATAACTAGTGAAGAAAGGACAACAGATTGAGAAGTGACAGTAAAAGGAAAATAGAGGGGGGCAAAAGGGTAACAACGTAGAGACCAACATAAAGAAAAGCAGGAAAAAGGCACAAATTGAGAGGCAAAAAAAATGCCAACAACACTTGTCCCATAATTCCCCTTTCCACACATCAGATAATTATGGCCACACCACTTGGACATTCATGGAGGAAGGGATGGAAAGAAAGCTGGTGGAAGGGATGGTGAGAGATGAAGGGAAAGATGAATGGAAGAATGCATGGTGACCGATTGATGGAGGGAAATATGGTTGTTTAATGACTGGAAAAAGAAAGATGGAGAAATGGGATGAAACAAATGGGCCATAAGCTTGAAGGAAAGAAAGAGACTGAAAGAGAAGAGAAATGTGTGATGTGAAATTAAAGACAGAAGCAGTGGTGTTTGGATTTGCCTCCATGCTGAACCTAATGTAGAGAATTAACGCACAGAGCTTCATTATTTGTTAGCTATGTTAGTCTTGTAGCTCCAGCGCGAAACAACGTGTTGGCCAATGGACTGTGTTTGGATTATTGTGTCAATTTGATTCTTTGTCTGATTCTGAAGTACAAAATATTGGGAGGAATGTTATTTCTTTGACAGTTGTTTGGCTCACCAGCAAATGCAAGATAAAATTCAATTAACATGTGTAATTTGTAATTTTTCCCTTATATAGTCATTTAAAAGATGTGTGCTACGTGATGCATTATACAGACAGTTATACTTTAGACTACTGTATATTGCCATAGACTGGATTATACAAGCTAACAACAACAACACTTGGAGTCACAAGATAATAAGTGTGTGTCTGTCTTGTTTCTTTTTATGGCTTTAACAATTGTATCGCCCTCTCAAACACACTAATCTGCTGACAGAGGTCAGATGTACAGGAGCTGTGGCTGCTGCTGTGCGTGTGTGTTAGTTCCAGATGTGTGAGGAGTGAGTAAGAGGTCAAGAGTAGTGAGCTTTGGGTAACTGCATTCTAGCCGCGCAGAGACTAAACAGCCTCGGTAGGGAATGTCGATGTTTTGGAGATGAGCTGTGTGTTCAGCTGCAGCCCACACACACACACACACACACACATACATACACACATATATACACATCCACACACACATTCCCTCACTCTGGGTTCCACTTCGTTTGCTGTCATTCTTCAGTATCGAGGGCGATCCCACACACAAACTCTGAAGAATTGATAGGGCTACAGTATGTCTTCTTACACATACAGAGAGAAAAAAGTATACAGTAAAGGCAAACAGCTTGTGTTTCTGTGTCTTTCCAACATAAGATATAGAAACTGGACACATTTCACTGATACTGCTCGTGAAATAATCAATGAAAAAGCGACAGAAAGTTACGATGTTTCTGTAAACCCTTAGATACATGGTGTTGTGACCTTAGAAAGGAAACAAGGGTTTGGCCATATTGCTACGCCAGATTCATCTTGCCACCAGTGCACGCAGGGAAAGCTTGAGAAGCAACTTTCCAAACTCTCCAATGACTTCTATGACATACATTTCAGATCAACCTCATGATACTGTAGGGCTTGTATGGAGGGCACTCATGGGACCCAAGGGCAACATATCATGACAATCTCCTATAGCAATTGTAGATGTCTAGGACCTTTAAAACTGCTAATATTATGGACTCCCTGTGAGAATATCATATAATGCCAATTGCCATTAATTGCCAGAATGACAGAAGTTTCTGTAAAAATTTTAAAATTTGATGCACCGTACTGTAGAATGCACCGTTTTCCAGTGGGTAGGGTGTACACAGGAAGCCTCCTCAAAATTACTGTGTAGTCATATTTGGTAAAGAAAAATTCAATTTGTATGTTGGTTTGGTAATAAAATGCATAGCTGACAGGAATGTAAACTAACTATATACTGTTATGACCCATCACAGATTGGGCTTGAACATAAAAGAAAGAAGTGGTGAGACCAAGCTTGCAATGTGAAGTGGTTACTTCTTCAGAAGTAGAAAACTAACCCTAAACAAAAACCCATGTAACTACAGAAACAAAGAAAGAAACTAACCCAAACAAAACAAAACAAAATAAAATACACTTTTGTTCCTTACTCCACCAGCAGAAAACCAGAGTACCCAAATGGCCGAAACATTGCGTATCAAAGGGCAAAGCACAACTAGTCAATAACAAGCATTAACCATCCACAGAGGACATTTAACCATAAAAGCACTGGTCAATGAGATTGGTCTTACATCTACCCAAAGTTGCACGAGGCAGGAGCAAGCAGGGCGATCCCACAATCTCCTAAAGTTGGGTCTGCAAAGTGAGGAAGGGACAAGTAACACCCAACTTGACACAGACACACAAACAGCACACAATACAAACAGTAAATATGTGGGAATATAACACTGAATCCCAAATCATGGACCACTGGATACTACTGAACATACAGTATGATGGTTTATTTTGCAATGTTTAACATGAGCAATGCTGTCTGTTGGCGAGTGAATACCCCATAGAAGTAGGTTTCAAAAACAAAATATTTAAGAAAAGTAGCGAAAAAAGATATTTTAGACATAGAAAAGGTGAGTGGAGCTTCCTAGTAAGTCTTCCATTCTTGGAGGAAGAAAAAAGTTCACCTTAATTGTGAAATTGATCTAAAGGTAATTCATGCAGAACAAGTAACTTTTTTCAGGCTTAGGAACTAATAGACATGAAGAGAAATTTAATAAATAATCAGTAAATTATTGCCCCATAATTAATTTCTTAACAAGACTTATGTCACCTTGTGCCGGTGCAGACAAGTGTTTCTGTTTAGATAAAATATTTAATCACTCTTATTCACTCATTCGTTATACTGTATATCCTGTACAGGGATCTCTCAAATCCATCGCAGGGCACACAAGAATGCACCGTAAATTGTGGGAGTCAAGCACACACTGACTCCCACAAAATGGAAACACTAATTAGCCTACCCCACATGTCTTGGGGCAGTGGAAGAATACTGGAGTACCCAGAAGTACTCAAGGCAGGAATCAAACCTTGACCCCAGAGGTGCAAGGTGCACAGGGAAAATATGCCCTATCTACAGTAGATTGGGACCATCCATTTCAAGGGGTCACTGCCTTCTTGTAGATGTAGCAGGGACAGCAAAAACTGAGAAAACATCTACAGTGGAGTAAAAGACATACACAAGACTTGTGTATGTGTATATTGCATACAACAGACATTTTTTTTTTTTTTAAACCAGGGGGTTTCACCACATAATCTGCATCACTCAATTTAGATTCTACAGCACTGAAAATCAAGCATGAAGAGCAGATCTTGGCAGGTCTTAGCAGCCCCAAAACTTTATCACCTACTTGGAATGTTTGCACTACAGACTTGATCTCTTTTTAGTTGTTTTTGTACAAGTTAGAGAAGAAGCAAGAGAACATTTGGCTAGCTTGCATTCAGTGTGTGTAGGCAAAGAACTCACATACACCCGGACACTCCTAGATGTTGGCTTTTTTGTCTGTGTATAAATGGTCCCAGTAGTGTATTATTCACTTATTTTATTTTATTTTATTTGGTTCTATGGCAAGGCAAGGCAAGGCAAGTTTATTTGTATAGCACATTTCATACACAATGGTAATTCAAAGTGCTTTACATAAAA
>JAQQZT010000008.1:20597750-20607901 GCA_030068275.1 Clarias platycephalus | reverse complement strand
GCTCAACTCTGTTCACCTTACATCACTTCTATAATCAAAATCAGAAAGATTAATAGTTTTCTATAATATTACTGCATACACAAATATACTTAATTAAAATATGCTTACAGCTACCTACTGTTTAGGAGGTTAGTAAGCAAGATTTCTTGTAATTGGAAAATATTGATCTTTAATTTGAACCGACTACTTTAATAGCATAAATCATTTAGTTTTTGAAATCAGCAGGTTTACAACTCCGATTTTCAGTGCGAGGACAAGTTTGAATGTAAATCCTGAATTCCTATTAGTTGTCTCGAAATGCGCTGGAGCTTGTTTGCCAATAAGATAAGCTTTAATTTCAGTGTTTGGAGCTAATTCGTAAATTCACTTAAGAAGAGATTTAAAACTTAGATTTTTTTCTGTGGTACATATCTTTCTAGTTGTTATTTTAACAATGTTATTCGTAGCATGAATTATATTTTTGGAACGCTTTATTTCTGTGACATCACAGCTTAAATTATATCCATGTCATATTAATCAATAATTTATATTACAGTTACAATCTTAGTGCACAAATGTATTGTGTGATTTGCAACATATTAATATGGTTTAATTTGAGAATCATTTAGCATTAAGTGCTATTACTATTTAAATAAACTGTAATTTTTTTTTCAGGTTTTATATAAGATGAAATGGAAGTCCAAGAGACCAGAGTCCACCTTCTCAGACACTACAGAGTGGAGCATAGCAGTGCCTTAAAATAAATCCTTTGCCATGGATGTATCCTGTATCTTTGAAAATCTTTTTGTTGTGCTATGATTTTGATTTCTTTCTGTATTTTATGTTCATTCCAGAAAAAAATAGATAATTCTGGCATTTGTTTTTTTGATGCTCTACCCCTTTTAAAGGGTTATGCCACTTTCAATTCGAACTCTGCAGAGGGTGGTGGTGTTGTTTTAAACAAACTTAAGAGTTCTGAGATTATTTGTTGATACCCAGTTATATCTCATTAAAACCAGCTGAAACATCCAATTTGTTAAGATACCGACAGATATCTTACTTTTTGGTCCAAAAAAAATTGTACACAAAAGCTCTCACAATATAGCTTGCATTTAGAAGGATGTACTATTATTACTAGCTCAACAGTGAATGACCTCGGCCTAATATTAGACAGCAACTTGTCCCTTGAAAATCATATTTCCAATATTACAAAAACATCCTTTTTCCACTGCAGAAAAGTTAGTTTGTGCATTCATTACCTCCAGACTGGACTATTGTAGGTGGTTGTCCTGCATCCTCAATAAACAAGCTACAGTTATTTCAAAATGCAGCCGCCAGGGTTCTCACCAGATCAAGAAGCATTCCTTGGGCCTCCGAGTGGCGCAGTGGTAAAGTGCTCGCCCTATCATCCGGAGATCGTTTGATTCCCGGATGATGCTGTAACCTCTCGCAGCCGGAGGTTTCAACAGTAATGATGAAAATAGCCCTTAGCCCAGGTCTCTGTTGTCTCTGTTTTAAATGTGGTTTGTCTGGTTCAAGATGATTGTAGCCCATGTCCTGGATATGTCTGTGCATGGTGGCTCTTGAAGCACTGACTCCAGCTGCAGTACACTCCTGATTGTTTCACAATCCCCTCAATGCTGTAGTTATACAGCACTCTGTGATCAGCCAGCTTCTTTAGTAATGACCTTTTGTGTCTTACCCTTCATGCACAGGGCATCAAGGATCATCTTCTGGACAACTGTCAACAGTCTTTCTCATGATTGTGTAGCCTACTGAACGAGACTGAGAGAACATTTCAAGGCTCAGGAAACTTTTGCAGGTTTTCAGTTAATTAGCTGCTTAGAGTGTTACACTACAGTACGAGTATATTGTACTCACACATACTGTATTGAATCTTTTCACAATTTTGAAATTTTCTGAGACTTTGGGGTTTTTTAATTAGCTGTAAGCCATAATCATCAAAATTTATTAAAAAAAAAAAAAACAATGAAAAAACATTTGAAATATATTAGTGTATAACTCTATATTATACATGAGTTTCACTTTTTGAATTGAATTGCTCATACATATCAACTTTTTAATGATATTCTAATTCATTGAGATGCACCTGTATATCTGATACATAGATTATAATTCTATGAAATATTTATTTCAGTTTGACTTCATCTAAGTTTACAGATTCGCCATGTTTGACTGAATGTAAAGCCAGAAAACAGCTTTGGGTTAACAATCTGTCAGAAACATTGTTAACACTGTCATGTGATCCTTTAGGGTGGAGCTTCATGTACTTTTAACATGTTCACATAAAAGCAAGCAGGAAGCCCTCAACATATCGGCATTTGTCTTTCACTCATTTATCATGTTCACTGTTTTATTTACGTGTCTGTGGCTTTTATTAGGTGAGTTAAAATTGACTTATTTCAGAAAGGATTCAACTAATGATTCATTACTCTATGTGGAGTTAGGAACAATCAGAATGTGAGTCTAACTGTATAAATCTTTCTTGTGTTAAAGATAAGGTTCAAAATATTTTCATCTCTTCTCTATGACAGGTGACTCCACGGCAAATCCAATAGAGCCACTTTTAACCCATAAAGTTGTATCTGAAGGTGATAATGTTACTCTGTCCTGCAGCTACAAAAAGAGTACTTCAACAAATAGCCTGCAATGGTACAAACAAGATCTGAAACTGAATCTTGCATACCTTCTTTACATTGTGCCCAGTGGAGGTAAAACTGACCCTATGCCACCACGTCTATCTGCTAACATTGATGATGGAATTAAACAAGTGGATCTGCTCATCTCCTCTGCTGCTGTATCAGACTCTGCACTATACTACTGTGCTCTGGTGCCCACAGTGACAGGAAATCCAACTGCACTGTACAAAAACCTTAACACAGTTCTCTCTCTCTCTTTCTCTGTGCCCATGCCCGGTGCGATAGAGAAGCGAGTGTAGTATGTAGAACGTGTTAGTGTGATTGGCATATTGGTTTCTCCCTACAGATCCCCAGCAAATAAAATTTTCTTCTCAAACATTTCTCCTTATATTGACTATCTAGATATGAATGACTGGATGACAAAAATAAATAAATAAATAGTTTAGCAGACCTAAGTAACTTAGTGCAATGATGGATATAAGGGAATAAATGTAGTAAAAATCACAAGTTATTGCAATGGTAAGTCAAAGTGAGTTTAAAAAAATAGCAGATATAATTTAAATGCATAGTAGATGAAATTAAAAACAAGACTATTATTTAAGAAACAAATGTGTTACATTTACATAATATTTTAACATAATTTAATTCATAATAGTCCATCACAAAATTAATGTTACAGTTAAATGAATGATGTTAAAGTTTCTTAATTTTTTTTAACTGTATTTATCGTTTACTTACTCCTTCACACTCTTTAGTTTCCTGCAAACTGTGGGATCTATTGAAATGTGTGTGCAGGCCTCCTCAGGTCTTAAAGGAGTAATGACATTCTAAGTAAAGACAGGGCACTGTATATACTGTATATGACTAACGGTACCATACGTCACTTGAAAACACTTGAGAAGTGACCCTTTTAATGAAGCAACAAAACTGTGCATCCCATACCATCCCATAAGCAGGCACCTAAAAAATGAATGATATTGTTACTGTATAAGTACAAGTGTGACTGTTACTGCAAGGGCTCCCAGACTGGTAAAATGGTACTTCCTTTAAAAATTCCTAATTTCTGAAGCATATTCAGAAGCATGGCTTCTGATATATCAGACTATACTGCTCTGCGGTTTCGGCACTGTCCTAAACTTTTCACGTGGTTTTGTTATACTAGTCACACAATGGGGAAAAGCTGAGCCCTATGTAATAAATAAAGTATTTGCAATGTCTCTAAATACATTCAATCACTGCTTATATGGAAAAGTAAATTTTTTAGGGAATTTTGCATGTCATGTTGATGTATTAATGATCATAATATAATATGATTTGTATTTATTTTATTTTGCATTTATTCATATATTTTTGTTTGAATAAAAAGCTGTACTGTAATTTTTAAATGGCAAATGTTTATACACCTGAACAAATACAGATGCACTTATGTTCCCTTCTAACCCTCCACTAGAGATGACCAACTCACAAATTTCACATCAAATAAAACTGTTACAGCAGCACACATGAACCCCTCAAAACTGGAGGTGTTAACCACAGTGCTAACCACAATGCCACTGCGTTGCCTGGATTATTTAATTTATAAAATTATAATCTAACTTATTTTTTGTAGCATCAGAGTAAGAGTTAGAGTTAGGATTTATTTAATATACATACTGTAGCATCTACATATAATACACGTCATTGTTGTTGATCATCTTTGTTGTTCCAAACAAAAATAAAGCAATAAACTCTATTGTTTACTATTGCTATTGTTACTAATTCATACACATGTTCCTTTCACTCTGTAAACGCATCTCTTTTTAAAGAACCAAAATTTGAGGTGAAGAATTAGAAAAACATATGTGTACATTTTTCCCTTAATAAACTGTAGTGAATTTTAGTATGTAAATAGATTATATAAATGTTTTGTAAATTGAATATAATAGCTTCAAACAAAGGCTTTATTTATTTTATTTTTTTGTCTTTTTGATTAGACCCGGGGTCAGCAACGCGTGGCTCCGGAGTCGCATGACTCTTTCATCCCCCTGCTGTGGCTTTGGAAAATAACTAATGTGATTCAAAACAATTATCACCTTCAGCTAATGTGATTATGGTGATTTTGTAACATAAAATGTGTAAAAATTTTTGTTGCTCAAAATATGCAATCGAGCCCCAAGCTGTGTTCCATTCCGAAGTGTTCTTCACAGGGTGCTCCCTACTCCCTGCTCCGTTTGCAGTGAATGGCAGAGAAGGGAACTTCCCTTGACAAATCTCCACCATTCACTCTGCGAAGTCACCAGCGTTGACGTCAATTCCTCTGTATTATTCATAATAATAATTGATGTACCAAGACTTTTTTTTTTTTTTTTTTTTTACAGATCACTAGCTTATATAATATTGATTAATAATGATTTCTTGATTTAATTAAAGTTTAAATTATTGTGTCAATATGATGTCACCGTCGATAATAATGATAATAAATATATTAACCTTACGGAGCCCTCCCAGGGGTCATGTAGTACAGAAAAAAAAAAAAACGAGCATGAGGATTAATAAATCATGCGCCTGGATAAAAAAAAAAAACAAGGAGGACAAACAGACATGGAGTATTTTATTTGAAAGTAAGATTTAATTTTCCCTGTAGCAGTTCATTCATTACATAAATGTAACACACTATAGTTTTTTATACATAACATAAAGGCAAAAAACGATATATGCAGTGTTATGATTTTAGATGTCAAAATGGTTTTTATGGCTCCCGGTGTTTTCTTTACTGTGGGAAATGAGTCCAAACACTCTGAGTGTTTAAGGTTGCCGACCCCTGGACTAGACTAATTCTACAAAGTGCTAGTTTTTATCATTCCACTAGGGGGCTAAATAAAGCAATAAACTCTCTCATTGTCTCAGTGTCTATACCGCTTTATCCTGTATTCAGGGTCGCAGGGGCCTGGAGCCTATACAAGGAGACTTAGGGCATGAGGCGGGGTAGACCCTGGACAGGGTGCCAATCTGTTTAGTATTGCTATTCCTACTAATTTGTAAAATTACTTCTTTCACTCTATAAATGTCTTTTTCTTAGAGCTTAAATATAAGAAAATTGATTTAAATGTATATCCCCTAATCAACTGTAGTGTGTTTTAATATCTTATGTACATGCTATGTACATTAAAAAATCTTTCTGTCTTCGAAAACAACTCTAACTCTTATGTTACAAAAAAAAGTTAGATTTTAATTTTATGAATTAAATAATCCAGTCAACACAGTGGCATTGTGGTTAGCACTGTGTTCTTGCATCTCCAGGGCTGAGAAGTCGATTCCCACCCTGATTATGTGTACCAGGGTTTCCTCCTGGTCCTCTAGTTTCCTCCCACAGTCTAAAGACATGCAGATTAGTTTTTTTTTTTGTGTGTGTGTGTGTGTGTGTGTGTGTGTGTGTGTGTGTGTGTGTGTGTGTGTGTGTGTGATATGGATTAGCACCCTGTCCACCCTGCCTCGTGCCCTAAGACTCCTGGGACAGGCTTCAGGTCACCCACAACACTGGACACAGTATAATTAATGAAATTACTTTCTACTATGACTTTTTATGAAATACTTATTTTTTCAGTTTGACTTTGACTTAATTCAGAGATGTGAAGCCAAAGAAACAGCATGGGGTTAACAATCTGTCAGCAACATTGTTAACATGTCATGTGATCCTGTGGGGTGGAGCTTCATTAAGTTTTAGCATGTTTACATAAATGTGAACACAAGCTCTCAACAGATTTTCTTTTGTCCTTCATTTCTTTATCATGTTCACTGTTTTATTTACGTGTCTGTGGCTTTCATTAGGTGAGTTAAAATTGACTTTGCGTTATTTCAGAAAGGATTCAACTAATGATTCATTAATCTGTGTGGAGTTCAGAATGTGAGTCTGATTGTATAAATCTTACCTGCGTTAAAGATAAGGTTCAAAATATTTCCATCTCTTCTTTATGACAGGAGACTCCACGGCAAATCCAATAGAGCCACTTTTGACCCATAAAGTTGTAGCTGAAGGTGATAATGTTACTCTGTCCTGCAGCTACAAAAAGAGTACTTCAACAAACATCCTGCAGTGGTACAAACAAGATCCCAAACTGAAACCTGAGTACCTGCTTTACATCTATCCCAGTGGAGATAAAACTGACCCTATGCCACCACGTCTATCTGCAAACATTGATGATAACGATAAAAAAGTGGATCTGCTCATCTCCTCTGCTGCTGTATCAGACTCTGCACTATACTACTGTGCTCTGGAGCCCACAGTGACAGGAAATCCAACTGCACTGTACAAAAACCTTGACAATCTCTCGCTTTCTAAATGGCATCTTGCCATTTTTTTTCTTTTTTCATTCTTGGCAAGGCAAGGCAAGTTTATTTGTATAGCACATTTCATACCCAATGGTAATTCAAAGTGCTCTACATAAAAGAAAAGAAAATAATCGTGAAATGAAATAGAAAATAATAGCAATAAAACTTTTTGAAGAAAAATTTTAAATTTGATTTAAAATAAAAACAGTTTGCAATAAAACATTTAAAATAATTACAATTTAATTTAAAATAAAGATAGACAACTAATTAAAACTAATTAAAATTTAATTTAAAATAAAAAAACAGTTTAAAATATTAGGTAAACATAAAATAATGCAGTCGGTTCGGACGTAGCACAGTGCTCATTCAATAAATGCACAGCTAAACAGATGAGTTTTAAGTCTAGATTTAAATGTGACTAATGTTTTAGCACATCTGATCTCTTCTGGAAGCTGGTTCCAAAGCTGACTCCCCTTGTTGTGATTCTTGTGAATTTTCTTGAGATTTGTTTGAAAGTAAAACTTTGAAGCAGTTAATGAGGCTCCTACCCTAATTGTACATAATTTAATTATTGTACATAATTAAATAAACAAATGAGATCCATTCCAAGAGCATGTTCATACATGTAAGTCGGATTTGTTCTTAAGTCCAACAACCTTGAGTCTTATACGCCTTTGACACGAGTATACAATGTACAGCATACCAATCCAATTCATGTGGCCAAAACCTGTAACCATGCCTAAGGAAATGAATCTCACACGTCAAATGTAACAATGTTGTCTCTGCAACTTAAAATCGCTAGGGGAATCCTGAATGACCTTTTGTCTCGGAGCTGTTTTGCATTGTATTGGACTGTACAACATAATTTATTCATGTTCATCTTGGAAACATGAAATTATTATGTACAAAACACATATTACATTTTAGTACATGTAACAGGTAGCCATGTTAATTTTGTTGAGTTGGTACCCAATCAGAATGTTAGTTCTACCGCCGCGGCGCTCGGCGGCAGCATTGGGTTTGTGCGTTTGCTGGCTTTTACCGCTGATTGGCGCTATATAACTGCAGACTGACGCCTCAGGCCTTAGTTCATTCTCTGCAGGATTAATGAGCCGCAGCTCCTTTAGAGCTGCACGTAGTAAAGTAAAACATTGTAGTTAAACGAATTCATAATCACAGTAGTAAAATTACAGTACAAATGTAGAATTCAAATTTAATTAAATCTTATTAGGATCAAATTTAAGCAAAATAAATGTTAACACAGTGAGCCTTTAGATTTTATCACATGTAATTAGAAAAGACGCGTGTAGGGTTTTGTGTCATCTTATATCTTGTGTTCTTTAAATTTGTAGTAGATTTCTTAACTGAAATAAATTACCATAAAATTATAAAATTTTATTATATTATTATATTATTAAACATTGTCAGGACGTTCTACTGCGTCAGTAGATGTCGGTCATTCAGTCCCACTTGTGTTTTTGCGTTATTAGAAGAATAAAATGCAGTAGGCTGTTATGATCTGTAACGGGTTCAACCCATGTTGCACGGGCGGCACCATAAAGCATGGACACGAGGCGAGGTCCTGCTCGAAAAAGGGTAATTTATTTAGGTAAAATGGGGAAGGAAAGGGTTGAAGGAGGGAGAATGGAAAGAAAGGGAAAGAGATGAAGGTTGTGCATGTGCAGGTCTGGGGCAGTGCCACACCTGCATGCGGCCACACAACTGACGATAAGTGGCGGTGGGTGGGGTGGTAGAACAGAGCATGCGGAGGCAGCGCTCCAGCACACTCCCTCGTGACGGTGCTTCTCCCACTGTCGATGGCCGGCGGGAGTCCTCGCTGACGCAAACGCAAAAACTTAACGCAAACCTCCTCGCGGCCTTTTCCTCTTCGGCGGCAGGGCTGTGAAGGCGGGCTTGGTGCGGGAGTGAAGGTGCCAGAAGTTTGCCAGATTAATGGTCAAAAACGATATAATAAAACTATATAAGCTACATAGCCTGGATGTTAAAATTACACATTTAAACTCCCATAAATAACACTTTAACAAAATAAATAAATTAGACATTTTGCATTTCACAAGAATGCAGGCCAGTTGCTTTAAATGCCAATATAGTATTGCCAAGGGGTCATCAAGAGCTAGCTAACCTACAGTATGACAGGGACCACATTGCCACAGTCAGCAAGCACTTTATCAGGCTGCCTGGACACATGGGAGGTGACTGGGAGAAGGCACAGCAGGTGGAGTGACCAAGCACCTTAGTGCTACCCATTTCCTTCTTTGACCTGCCTTTTTCCTGGATAATAAGTGGAGGAGCAGAAATCTCCTTCTTTGATATTGAAAATGATCAATTTATAAAAAAAAAAAAAAAATTATATATACGATGGGGCCCAAAGTACAGTATATAAACCCCTGAATAGAGCCAGAGGCACTAGACTTTTGTAGTAAATTAAGGTTATGCATTTTTATAGCAGAGGACGCAACTGGTTTTTGAGATATCATGCCTAGAAAGCATGTACTTACTTATATTTAATCAAAACTTTCACAAGATGAAAGCTGTCATTTCACATTGGTTTTGACGATAATAAGTTAATTATTTTTGGCCAGTTGGTGTGGAATAGATTAACTGAAGTGCTTACTTACTGTACATGCTTCCACTTAAAATTATCAACCTCATTCCAACATGTACATATGTTTCCATGATTTATTTGCACATTTATGCCTGTTACAGTTATTGAAAACTCCATCTGCCATCATTGTTCTCAGTATACTCTAAATTCTGAAATGGTACCCCATACACTTCTTAAACACTTTCTTAAGCACTGAAGTATGCAGTTACTCCACTGGTAATGGTGCTAACTGAGCCAATGGAGGTTTTTTTTTTTCTTCAGTAAAGCACTGCTAGAAGTTTAGGGTTTTGATGTCTATGGTCGAAGCAGCAATGAAGAGATTAAACGCTTTATTTCGTATCCATCAAAATGATAGATGCCCTTCAGAATTTTCTGACAACGCGTTCCAAATTCAGTATATGACTGGAAATACACCATTGACACATCCCCTGTGAGCATATCAAATAGGCTTTTACTGAAATATGTGATGAGCATATGAAATGAGCAAATGAAATAGGCTTTTGTCAGGATTGTACTAACCTCGGCGACCAGAAGACGTAGCTTTAGCGGTTAGCCCAATGTAGCGTGGATGGTGAACC
>JAQQZT010000008.1:20549816-20564440 GCA_030068275.1 Clarias platycephalus | reverse complement strand
GTGTGTGTGTGTGTGTGTGTGTGTGTGTGTGTGTGTGTGTGTGTGTGTGTGTGTGAAAGTCGTCCTACAAGCCCTGCTCCCGATAATCCGCCCCCCTCTGTTATTCCTGCTGTTATACCCCTATCTCACCTACAGTATGTGGTTTGACTATGTGAGGACCGACACGCAGAAAGATGGAAACCTAATCACAGCGCCAAAACTCGCAGTGAATCATGATGAACCGCGCGAAACTAAAACAACAATGCATGAGGAATCACCAAAGACTTTTCATTTTCTGCAATGGAAAAGTACACTAACTAGTTACTTTTATCATAAAGCAACGCTGTAATGTAACTGATTACTTTTCAAAGACAAGAATTTTGTAATGTCATTAGTTACTTTAAAAAGTAATGTCCCCCAACACTGGCTGTAAATATTTTCACAGTGAGACTATCTTGGCATGCAAAAGTCAAGTTTTTAAATAGAATGATTCATGAAGATGTCAGTGGAAAACATGGACCAAAAATGATCTATAATCTATGTTTCTTCTTTTTAATAACTTCAACTCAACTCTTCCTCACTCACCTAGTCATAAAGGCTAAGTTCAACAGTGGGTTACGCAAGTCAATATCAACAGGTGATTCATGAGATGGGTTCCCTGTAAAAATGGTTCCTCTCAACATCTCAAATACAGTGTAAAAATAAATCAGGAGCTGAGTACACTGCATTTATAAATAATAAGGATTTTTGCATGGCAATACTTTACAGCTTGGTTTCTTAATTAATTAGTTATTAACATACATTATATAGTTATTTATCATATTATTATTAACAGTATACTGTATAATACAATAATACAGTAAAGTGCTATTGTAGTAGTCTTTGAGAAATAACTAATAAACTATTTATTATGTTTCCTAAAGCATAAGGATTTTCTAACTATTATTCATTTACTATGCCAAGAAAATCATAATTTCAAAACATCACATTCAAATCTCTGCGTTATCTACAGATATATAATGCACTTCCCCAAAAAAATCCCCCTTGCCCCTTTTTTATCCTAATGGTCACCAAATCAGATCTGACACAAGTTCTGCGCTGGATGGACTTCCTGTCACAACTGTGCTTGGAACCTGCAATGCATTGTGTGGGGAGTAGCATCATGGGTCTTGTCCAAGGTCCCAACAGTGGCAACTAAGTGGTGGTGGAACTCAAATCCCAGACCCTCCAATCAGCAGCCCAGAGCCTCAACCGTCTAACCATCTTGAAAAAAGTTTATTCAATGTAAAGTGATGTTTTTACAAGATTATTTTTGTTTTGTTTGAATTTTGATGATCGCTCACATACACACAAGTAAACACTAGTGCCAAATTTGGAAACACCAATCAGCATATACCGCATGTTTTTGGACATATGAGAGGAACCCTAGGTACCCGGAGGAAACCCACCAAGCACGGGTAGAACTTGCAAACTCCATCACAAACAGAGCAGAAACAAGATTTAAATACCCACTCCTGGAGATGTGAGGTGAAGGTGCTAGTAAGTTGTTAGAGATTGTGTAAGGAATCATATTGCAAAGTGTTATGTTTTAAGGTATGAAATCACGATTCTGCAAAATAGGCCAAAGTCAAATTGAGAAAATTAAATATAGAAATATAGAACCAACGCAGAACCATTTTCATTTATTCTGACAGAATAACAGTATTGTGGTGGAATGTAGAGAGGCACCTACTGAGATATTTTAAAGATATTTTACAGATTTATTTCATTATCTTTATACATAGAATGTGTTACTCACTCGGCGCAGTTCAAAGCATGACAGGTGCTGAGTTCACTGCGTGTGCTTTTTTTCATATTGTCACTTGTCTTTGATGGAACTAATTCATCTCTTCACCTGCCTCATAATTGCTCTGTTTATTTGTGCACATGTTTTGATCTAATTTTTTGATTAATAAATTTTTATACATATAATTTACCTTTGTAAAAAAAAATCTTCAGCATTAAATGAAATTCTTTATTTTTATGTTAATACAATCTAAGCAATTCACTTTATTTATTTAGTACTTAATGTACTTACTAGAATAAACTGTTTCTAACTTACTAGAATAAACTGTTTCTAACTTACTAGAATAAACTGTTTAACTAATCTTGTTAAACAATGTTAAAAGTTAAAAAAAAAAATTTTTTTAATGCAATACTTAATATTAGTGCTGTTAATAGATTTTGCTGTTAATAGAATTTTTTTTTTATCATTAATCATGATTAATCACAATTTTAAAATACTCAGATTTTGTTTTATTTTAGACTTATAAAAAATTTGTCAAAATTGATTGAGTCATTTGGATCACTAGTGGAAGTTCACTGGTGGTGGTGGAGGCCTCCATTCAGACGTCTAGAAGTTTTACTTTGCTGTATACACTTAACAGATCCATAATGATTTTATATCACCATACTTCTTCCAGGTACTCCAGTACCTACTATAACCCGGAAACCCTAATGTTTAAATGTCTTCTATCACTTTGGCCCTACATCCTTTTAGACATTCTGTCTGAATGAGAACTTCACGCAACCTTTCACATCTGACAAAGTATCATAACCAATCTTCTTGCCATTACCACTCCAATACTGCTATCTGATATCACTGAGATGAGGATGGGTTCCCTGTTTAGTCTGGTTCCTGTCAAGGTTCCTTTCTATTGTCATTTCAAGTTTTTCCTTGCCACCGTCATCCTCAGCTTACTCATTAGGGACAATGATTTGTACATATTCCCTCACATTTTTCAAACACATTAACATAATTTACTTTTGAGTCTATAAAGCTGCTTCGTGACAATGACCACTTTTAAAAGCGCTATATAAATAAAACTGAATTGAATCAAATTACTTTGGAGACTGTAAGTGTAACTGTGCAGTGAGTCTTTCAGGCTCAGAATGCCATTATCCACTCACCCTGCTGACTCACACACTTCCTGTTCTACTTGTGCTAACAGCCACTAACCTTTTCTTGTAAGCTAGATTCTGCAGTAACAAGTGGTGTTGATTTTGATGCCAGGGGAAGGTCTGTGAATCTTCATATATGCATGACAACAGAGAGACAAACAAAGCTGCACAGAGGTTCTTGAAAGCAGCATATGCTCGGTGTTTGATCTCACGAGATAACTCACATCTCATATAAAGCTCATAACCAGCACATTAAGAACTCCTTAAATATCACGGCACTTTCAATTTCCTCTTGCTGTGCCATTTCCTAATCACAAGTCCTAGTCCATTTCTCCAGTCCATGACTGCTCTTGAGTCCATGAGTACGTTCCGGTTTGCAGGTGTAGCTCTTAGATTTCTTATACAGGTTATGATATATACTGTATATATTTCTCTGTCTCTCAGGGCTAGACCATTGAGAAAGAAAAGACGCCAGTGCATGGACTACCTATTAATTGTCTTGCTCTTTAAGGGAACAATAACTTTTTTCTCTGGTCTGTGTGTGTTTTATCTCCCCTTCCATATCAACACAGGAAAGTGTGCCATTTGACCTCGAATGACCCTATGTTATTCAGGATAGCACCTTGAACACCCTAAACACAGGGCTAAAACTTATACTGCCACTCCTTTCATTTCCTGTTTCATTATTTTTGTGTTCTTTCATCTTACGGTACTGTTCCACTGAAGGTAACACCTTAAACCCACTTCACACATGAGATACTGCCAGAATGTGTGAGCACAAGCTTTATATTGCAGTGATTACGCAATAAGGTCTGACTGATATACTTCACAAGTTTATGGTGTCATTGACAGAAATTACAGGCACCAATAATGTTTCTTTAAATATTCTGTGCAAAAGCTCACAGTGTAGCAATAATGAAAGTCCATTCATTTATTTAGTGAACACTCATACAGTATGTACTGTATATGCTAAACTGCAGTTTAAATAGGATTTATGCTACCTAACGTATTGTAGCCACTTACAGTACACTTATATAATTGTTGTTTATTTCATTTTTGAAAAACAAAAATTAAAACAAAACACACGTTCCCATTTCCCAGCCAACATCACTGCCATGTTTTACAGCACTGAACCTCTTATAGGGTCAAAAGACACTTAACACACGCAGCATAAAAAAAGATCAGAGTTATAATGGCGCAGGTGTAAACACTTGATTATTACCTGCTCATTCTCTGCTACCCCCAAACATCCCTGGTGTGACACAATAATGTGAAAACCTGGTGGGTGAGAACACTGATGCATTGAAGGGCGACGTCTCCCTTCATCGAGGGGATCATGTGCTTCACTAGCCTCCAGCAAACACAACAGCAGGCCCTCTTTAACCCACAGATGGAACAACATCAATGTTCTGAGGCTCTGAATAACCCATGGGTTAAAACAGGAGCAAGAGCTTTTTTATGCAACACCAGTTTGTTTGCCAAAAAATATGTGTGTATTATGACGGTGAGTCAAAAATTATCTCGATGTAGAATTCATTTTATTTAAGTGTTAGGACAATCTCCTTGCTTTACAATAAAAATTTGTTAAACAAGCTTTCATATTCCCTCATTAAAAAATTTTTTTCATCAGAAGCGGATCTTCATCCTCATAGGGCTGCTTTCAAGGGACCAAACAGGTGAAAGTCTCATGGATCAAGATCAGGACTATAGAGATGCTTTAACTACCACCTCAAAGACAAAGTTTTTGCAGTGTGTCGGGAAGTGTGGGCTGAAATGTGAAGACATGAACACAACCTTGGATATCAGTCCTCTGAGTTTAATCCGAAGTTTAGGCTTCAGCTCTTCAGTAAGCATCTCAATGTAACAAGCACTATTGATTGTTGAACGTTTTTCCTGATAATGTTCCAATACTGGCCCTCAAGAATCCCAGAAAACTGTAAGTGTCAATTTTCCAGCTAATAGCTGCCTTTTGAACTTTTTGTCAGTCGGCAATAGATGAAGTTTCTGTTCCATATGCTGTTTACTCTCGTAGTGATGAATCCAGGTCTCATCAGCAGGTACATCTTCAGAACACAAAAAATGTATCACGGCACGCTGCTCTTTATTTATGCAAATCACATCTGAGGCAGAAGTTTTTATATAACTGTAGTGCAGATAAGTTTTAACTGTAGAATCTGACGGCCATTGAGAATCTTTTTCGGATGGAATCCGAATATATAACAATGTATATTATAAGAATTCTCTAGGCATCAAGTTGATTCTCACAGTTGTATCGTCAGTGAGATGGATTAAACATTTTATTCAGAATATCAAAAATATACATACAGTATATAATAAAATCACATTTGTTCACACACTGCTGCAGGCCTAAGACAAAAAAAATATTCATTAGAAATTCCACACACTGGGCTAGATTAGAGAATGTTTTGGACCTACTGAAATGTATGACTATATTAATTCTGCAGAATCATAAAGAGTCTAACATGAACGTGTCGCACTTTAGCTTTTAGAAAAACAATATTGAGTCCATTCACCTCTTTATTCCCCTCGTTGCTCTCAGAAGCTGGAAGTTCTACCCCTAAAACATGCATCCTGTTTAAATTTCCTAACAGTCCTTTTTATTGCCCTTTCCTGTCTTGTGTTGCGTAAAATTGCCTAGCCCTTTGGAGGCGTTTTTGGCACTTTTTCTTGTAGTATAAAAAGAAAACATTCATTATTTCAACAGAAAACATTATTTCAGAACACTCCGCTGACACATTCGTATCACATCATCAGCACTGACTGCACAGCCACTTGCGAAATATAGTGATATAGCTGATGATTTATTTTCTTTATCTTTTTTGGGGGGCCATAGTTATTTGGATTAGAAATTAAAAGTACACAATTACAAATTACACAAAAAAAATATAAATGACACAGAACCATAGGTTTATTTATTTATTTATTTTTTATTATTTATTTATTTGTTTATTTTCATTTATTTATTTATTTTTATGGGCAGAAGCCTAAGCAACATAAATGGAGCATGTATAAAGTTAAGGAATATCCAAGCCAGATATGAAGAAAAAGTATTAAAGAATGAAATGTATATGTATATAAATCATAGAACAAAGAAAAAAATCATGAGAAATGAATAGTATGAGAAAAAGGAAAAGGATAAATTAAGGAAAAGGTGTTAAAAAAGAAGGAGGTTTTGATTGTTGAAAGCTAATTCTGCTTAGCTAGCAGTTTAAAGTGAAAGTAATGGATAGAAAGAGACGCCAGAGAAATAGTAGTGGACAAACAAGCGGACGAATAGACAGTGATTGATATGAGGAAAGCGTTAGGTGTTGTACAGCTTAACAGGGAGTAATAATGGTGGTGCAAAGATAAGATGGAGTGATACGTCAAGGAGAAATAGACCGTATAAATGGTGCCTGACGGAGACAGAGGACCACTAGAGTAGATGGTGATAAGTGAGGGGAAAGAGAGAAAGAAACAGTATTGCTATTGCTAATAAATTGCAGCATTTGGACAGGTTTAAATGGTTTAAACCCAGATGGTCTGGGAACTTGCCTTAGTGTCTTTACACATTAAATAAAATCCCAATGAAACATAAACTTTCCTCTTAAATTCAGAGATGATTGATTATTACACTGATAATAAGAGGAGGTTAGCAGTTACTACCATGACAATGATACTAGTATTATGAAACCAGGTGACATGGTGTTGCCAGCACAAATCTGTGCCTCTTGGATTAAGTTTTTAAAGTTTTTTTATTCTTAATTCCTGGGATCATGTTGGCTCTTGTGTAGGCTTTGACTATTTTTATATTAATAATATATTTATTACTTTTATTAATGAAATAATATAAAAAGATTGTCTTTTTAAAAATGTTATGGTACAATAAGTCCAGACCTAATAAAGTAGCACTTTGACAGAGATTTCAAAACTCTTCTATGAGTTGCTCTGGCTAAGTGGTCTGCTAAATACTGTAAACATAATAAAAAAATATATTACACATACAGTGCTGTGCAAAAGTCTTAAGCCACCTCTCATTTCTTTAGATTTTTCTTCCCAAGAGCCGGACTTGTATTTTTAATGTATTATTGAGGAATAGTTCTCCAGGCTTCCTGAAAAAAATCCTGAAATGTTCTTTTCAGCAATTTTTGGGAAGTTTTTGCCTTTCATTTTAAGCTCATTACCTGTACCTGAGCAGTTTCAGAGGAAGGTTTTTTGAAAAAACATAAAAACATCTAACTTAATGCATGAACCAGTGAGAAACTGGTGCACATGATGACAGATGCTTAGTATACTGGAGATGCTGAATGCTCAGTTGTTAGAACAGATGAGAGGGGGAATGAGGTTGCTGCTGAGGTTGTTACATGAACAACCTCAATGTAAAATTAAAATTTTTTATATTTAGGCATTTTGCAGGCAGTCACCGTAAAACTTGTGTATGCTGAAAACAGAAATGTGTTCCTATTTCTTAAATTTAATCTACAGATTAATTTAATCTAACTGGTTGTCTCTATCTTTCTATTTAATATGAAGAACTCAGGAGGTGGCTCAAGACTTTTGCATTGTACTGTATAAAATTCCAGTACGTCGATCAAGAGAAATTTCTCATTAGTTAGTATTTTTGTGTTTAAACCTTCACATATTTTTTCCTACTTTTTTGTGTGCAAACTTTCATAGAAGCGATTTATGCATACTGTAAATCCATTCGTATCCAGCTTGATAAAATGTGGTAATTTAGAAGTAACATAATTAAGCTTAACATAATGGCAAATAATGCCCAATAGTATCCATGCTTACCATAATTTCACTGTAAATAATGATATTAGCACCTAATTTAACAGTAGCAAATCATTTTGTTAGGTTTGGAATAATGTAGATTAGCATAGACCAATGTGAATAATGCTATGACAATGATTGTGTGATTACACTTTGTACAATCTGACACTAGCAATTATAATACTGAGATTACTGGAGATGATTATTACACTTACAACAAAGATGATTACTGACATAGATTAGCATTGAAAAAAATTATATTAGTGTCTTGGTTCAGCACAATCATTGTAGTGTCCAATAGAAAAGATTTACTAACAAAAGTGTGGATGAATATTAGTCTCCTAGGTCAGTAAGATTTTAATGGAAATAACTAAGATTACTATGTGAATGGGATTACTGGAGGCTTGCATTTATGGATAAAGTCTTCAGCACCAGAAGCTGTTCCAGGAAGATTTTCATGTCAGAGGAATTATTCCTTGGTAACAAGAGAAACTGCATTTTTTACCAGTATTACTAATTTCCAACACTATAATCATACAGTATTTTTGCATTTAGAAACAATTAAAAAATTAGAAAAGACACGTAAATGAAGTAAAATAGAAAATACACATTAAACTTCAAGCATCACCATGCTGTGAGTTTTGCAGCTTGTTTTGATTGCAGGCTTTCAAAGCACATTAAATGATTAATCATTAATCAAGGAGAGAGAGAGAGAGAGAGAGAGAGAGAGCGCAATTCTTCAGAGGGTAAAAGTGTAAAGAAAGAGCATGTAATTGTGTCAAATCCACTAATTGTACTCGGCAGCTGTTGTCAAAAGTCATTGTGCTCATTTTTGAGATCATTAACTTTCATCATGCTGAGTGAGAAGGAACAAAACTGTATTACCTGTTCATTGTTACCTTGACAACAGGCTTGATTTAACCCATGTGGCCAAAAACCCCACGTGCACCTCATCCATCACTGTCTCTGGCACCTATTTGCAATATGTTAATTGTTTAAGTGTCAAGAAAACAGTATCCCTGTTACAATTCATCAACATACAAACAGAAGAAAACATGGATGGAAAACACTCTATGGATATGCCAAAAAAAAAAAAAACCATCTACAGCATCACGAGACAGAGTGAGAGAGAGAGTGAGAGAGAGAGAGAGAGAGAGAGAGAGAGAGAGAGAGAGAGAGAGAGAAAGAGACTAACATTTAGTGTACAGTGGTGAGAAAAGTTTTATTCTTGCCAGTACTGTGTAGCCAAAAGCTAAAGAGAATAAACCATGGAGGTAGTGGAAACTTTTGTTACAGGGTAAATGGAAAGCTAGTGTGATATGTAGGGAATACAGTCCCTTGTTTCACACACTACAGTAGGTTTGTTGGAAATGTTTCTTAAGATGACATAATGTTATCAGATTTGTTTTCTTTTGGAAAGTGCTTCCATGACTGGTTTTGAATGTGGTTTTTAAATGTAGGGTGTGACTTACAAAAGTCCATTATAGACTACATTATGAGAACACATCCTCATGTTAACAAACAGGTCAGGGTTTAAGAACCCATTAAGCTACTAAGTTTAGACGTGTAGTTCCTCCTGCACCATTTGGTGCATTGGGCAGCAAGCGTGATCAATTTGCCACAACTTTGGCCTTGTCCTACAAAATACCAATTGCATGGAGATCGTCCATGAAGGATCCGCACCATGTTGGCATGGTCGGCCTTGTTTCCGCTTTCCTTTTGGTGGCGTCTATAGAATTGCTGATTTTGGGGTGCTGACTGGGTACAGTATATGGCCCGCAAATCGCATACAACGCTCAGTCACAATGTTGTTCGGCTATGGATCTCTTCATTGGTTTTGTGGTCCCAGTATAAGACACGTACAGTAAGATTCTCCGTCACTGTTGTTAGGTGACATTGAGTCTTCGTGTGATCCTGGCAGATGTCTTCCACATTTCACTGGCGTAGATTGCAGCTGAGATGACAGTATAATTGAGCAGACGAATTTACGTCGCCGTGTCAATCTTCTTAGTCGACCAAATCAACCGGAGCCGTTGGAAGACCGCCCCAGCCTATGAAATCAAGTTACATCGTGGTCGACATCACCATTAGGATGCTGCCCAGGTAGGTAAACCTGGTGACCTCCTTGAGCTGTTGCTGCCCCACCATCACAGGGTGGTTTATAGCGACGCTGTACACAAGATAAGTCTTACAGAAGATGAATGAATGAACAAATGAAGTTGCACAGATAACAAAGAATGAACAATGATCCGGGGAGCTGGTTGAAAAGATATGGATGCATCTTCCTGATATCAGACAAATAGTGTTAGCAGACGCAATACTGCCTATAAAAGTATTGAGTATCAAGTTCCTGTAATGCCCATGAGATAACCATAAACAACTAGCTTTGACTTCTGATAGAAGAACTAAAGTACTGTACCAGGTTGCTGCCCAGTAGTTGTTCTTTATTAAAAGACATTAGGCAGGATACTTGAACCCCAAACAGCAAGCAGCTGGGCAGTGATGTTTTTGGTTGGATGATGACCGTTGAATAACCTGACAAGAATAATCTAAATGAAATACAGGCATTAAGGGCTTCCAGGCTAACTAAACAACATGTATGCTTGACAAATTTCACTGCATTGAGGCCAGGATTTGGAGTGGAAGAGCACAATGTGTGAGAGTCAAGCACCTGGCTAAAGAACAAAAACAAAACACAGTGTTTATGAGAGGACAGGGTGCTTTTACTCTAACTGAAGTGAAATTTTCAAGTGAAAGGTTGTTAGCAAAACAGGATAGTTTATATTATATGTATGATTTTCCCAAGCCACTGCAGTTAAAGAACAAAACTAAAGGAAGTACAATTAGGTATCAAAGTCATTTCAATGTTAGAGCTAAAAATGCTTATTTAGCCCAAACTAGCTATCTAAGAGCACATGCTAAGTAGCATATTCTTCTGTGTTTGTTAGCCAGGAAAACAGTGTGGCTGCTAAAATAATTAGCTGGCTACCAAACAAAAGTTTTGAAAAAAGTTTATTTTTTTTTAAGTTATTTTAACATTTAGTTCTGTGTGTGTACAATGGTTTTGGGATAGCACCCATGAGTTTTTAAAGAAAAACGCCGCACATTTAGAGATAAACCTGACCTAGTTTAACTTCCTGTCTCTTTAGTGTCTGTTTTTCCCCACACAGCACTGCTGGAGCACAACCTAATTTTATCACATGCAATAAAAGAACACACACACACACACACACACACACACACACACACACACACACACACACACACACACACAGGAATTAAATCAGATTATTTGCATAACTGCTTTCACACACCTGATCCAACTAACATTTACACACAGCTGAGAGGACAACCTGCACTGGAGCAAAATGTGTGTGTGTGTGTGTGTGGTTTACTGTATACTAAAGAGTACTGCTTTATTTTTACCAGGAGCCTCAAAGCAGCTGTTAAGACTCTTCGGATATGTGAGTCGACTCTAGGGTTTACCTAAAAGAGTTCAAAAATCAAATCTCATAAATATGACATTAATCGTAAGCACACATGTTTTTGTGGTAGTGTGTGAGAAATGTCCTTTCTCTGATGGATAATTACACATGATAAACAGTGTGTTTATGTGCTTGTGTTTTGTTTGTCATGTATTATGTGTCGGTAGTGTTTGCATTTAATGATGGCTGTAGACTCAGATGCTGTAATCTACACACAATTACACGTTTGTGACACAAAAACACAATCCAGACCTGTTGTAACAGGATGTCCTTGAGAGTGACACTGTTGTTTTAATGACATCACTGTCTGTGAAAGTGCTTTCACTGTTCACTGGATGTGTGACTTTATTTATTATTTTTTTTTATTATATATATTTTTTTTTACAGCAAATGTGGAGCAAATGGAAATTGTGGTAAACTTTGGAAAGCACTATTGCTAGGCAGCTGAGAAATACAAACACTGTAAAGTCCCATATTCACAGCTGGTGACTTATGCTGGTGACATGAGTTCAGAAGAGCTCATTAATTATGTGAATAACTGTAGGTTATAAAGGTATTAAGTCGATGGTGCGCCATTCAGATTTAGATACAAATAAACTATGTGCAGTTTGTAAATTATATCTGTTTATGTTTGCCTTTACTTAGCATTATGGTCTGTTCATTGGTTTCGGTCACAAGCATTCAGATTTATAATGATCAAGCTCCTTCAGTCATTTGTGTTAGTGTGTGTGCATGTGAGAAAGAGATGGAGACAGTTGAAGCATGCACTATACTGGCGGTAATGAAATCTCTGCAGGTACTGATCAATATTCAAAATGCACTCATTTGACTGGTATTTAAACAAGGATTGTAATCTGATGTTATCTTGAATAAATTTACATCCCACAATAAACTATGATAAATCTGCCATGTGCTATGTACTGTATGAAATTTTCTAGATTCTAATTTTTATCATGTACTTATCTTTAATTGTTAAGTTTTTTATTTGGAGAAATCTACATCACCGTGACACAGATCACATAAACACATGTGTTTTGTATTGTATTGTATTGTGTTGTATTGTATTGTATTGATGCTAACGGACCTGACAAAATAAGTGTTATTTCTAGTGAATATGTACACATCCCTGATCATCTTCATAATAAGTATTTGTGTACATGTGTGTTGGCATGTGTATGCATGTGTGTTAGTTTTTTCTCTGCAGGTCTCAGCATGATACCCGTAAACTCAGTGGGTAAAATTACAGATTTTTAACTCACTAGCATTTCCTCTGGATAAACACCTGCTTCCACACACATACACACAAACTCACACAAACTCATACAAACACATACAAACACACACACACACACACACACACACACACAGAATCACTCTGTCAGTGGTTAAATCGTAATGAATAATCTGTGAAATAACCACAAAGGCTTGTGTTGCGTGCCAGTATAATACTGTACCACCAACTGGCACAGAAAATTATTATTATGTTACCAAGGCACTTGGGCATGGCCTGCAACTAAATCCAAAACCTCCATCCTGCTGTATTACTGTAAATATTATGACGGTGTAGTGTTACCAAAGAACAAAAGTTATTTTGACAAGCTAGTTTACTGTATATGGTGGTTTGGGTCAGTGACCATGGAAAAAGTAAAACACATGAACTCATTAAAAAAAAATATACACTTTTCAAATACTGTACATACTCTACAGTTTTTTCCTCTAATTATGAGTAGTTGATGTTAAACAGAGTTCTTCTTTGAATTATGTAAGTGCACAGGATTTTTTTTTTTTCTCACACAAACTGGGGACTAATCACTGAGTGTACAGTATAGTACTCAGCCCATAATTACAGCTTGTGAGGTGTGACTCCTTCAGTGGGGCAATTTCACTAGTCATGGCCACAAACAAAAAAAAACATGTTGGAATCCATTGGCAGTAACGTTCATTCACATCATAACTAATTACATCCATCTAGCTGGGGAAGAACTTCTATGTGTAATTCTGAGTCAGAATTTTGGGAACTTTCTCACTAAATCAACCTGGTGTGGCGTTGATTTAGACTGCCAATATGAACATGCTGTAAAATGTCAGTCAGTCAGTCAGTCAGTCAGTCATCTTCTATACCGCTTTATCCTATATTCAGGGTCGCGGGGGACCTGGAGCCTATCCCAGGAGACTTCGGGCACGAGGCAGGGTACACCCTGGACAGGGTGCCAATCCATCGCAGGCTGTAAAATGTCATTTGAATATTTGTTTTGTGGAATTAAGGCCTGGGGAGGTGTAGGTTATAGTGTTTATTTGAGATGAATATAAAATTTACATGTGCAGACAATTTAAACAATGGACACTAAAACCAAGACACAGGGAAAACTACTCTGACCAAGGAGAGAGAATTTGGACGGTGCCAAAGTAATAAACAAAATAGATAATCAACTAGAATACACAGTATTCCAAGTAACTAACTTCAGATAAAAACTTCCTACTGTAATTACACAATGCTAAGATAGCCATGAATAGAGGGGGTGGCACAGCTCTCTAACCTAGTGAGTTTAGACAGCCAGAAAAACTGTGATGGAATGGAGGTGTAGGTAGACGTAGGTGTGTACGCCTTCGCTGTCCTTAAACCAAGGGAGCTAGTACGTGGGTGGAAAGCAGGAAGGTGTTAGGTGGAAACTAACAGGTGACTATATACAACAACGAAGTCATCAAAAAAAAAAAAATATATATATATATATATTAAAAAACTGTTTATAACAACTAAACAAGTGGATATATACGAGAGCAATAAGCTAACAAGGGCAACAAGCTAACAGACAAAGAAAAAGATTAGGTCCTGCCCACCCCATTGGTTTAATCCTGTAGACCTAATAGATCAGGATTTATATCCTACTGTATATAAAACCTAGGATCCACCTATAGGAGACTGTAAGAATTTCATATCATAGGTTCATGTCATTTGTCATTCTTTAAGGAATCAAGATTATGCTCTTTTTGAACAATTTATTTTTGTGTCTTCTTCTCCTTACCAAATGCACACTAGTGAAGATTACTAATATCCTATTATGCAAAGTTTTTAAAATAAATAAACAAGTCGCTCTGTCTGTCCGCTGTGCTTCGATAAGCTTACTGACTCCAGGAAACGCACAAACGCACAAACACTACTGTCAGAAACATCTCTGTTCATTAACAGCAAAATACAGTATTTATAGTGTATTTAAAAGAGAGTTTTTATATTTTGGGCCTTGTATCAAATACCTATGTTACTACAAGAAACATACACCATTTGAACATTTCCTGGTGAAATCCTGAAGAACAAAGAGTGGAAGTTGCTTGTCCAGAAAGGAACTAGGAAGTGTTACCTCATAGGAGGGGTAGATAGATAGATAGATAGATAGATAGATAGATAGATAGATAGATAGATAGATAGATAGATAGATAGATAGATAG
>JAQQZT010000008.1:20519476-20530418 GCA_030068275.1 Clarias platycephalus | reverse complement strand
CTGTACTACACTACACTATACTACATTATTACTACTGTTACCACTGCTGATACTGCTCATACTATTACTACAACTACTTCTTCTCTTACTATTGTTTATTCTTCTTTTTTACTATACTACACTATACTGTACTACACTATACTGTACTACACTACACTATACTACATTATTACTACTGTTACCACTGCTGATACTGCTCATACTATTACTACAACTACTTCTTGTTACTATACTACACTATACTGTGCTACACTATACTGTACTACACTACACTATACTACAGTACATTATTGCTACTGTTACCACTGCTGATACTGCTCATACTATTACTACAACTACTTCTTGTTACTATACTACACTATATGACACTATACTACACTATACTGTACTACACTATACTACAGTATACTATACTATACTACACTATATTACAGTATTACTAAAAGTACTATTCTACTATTACTAATATTCCCAAAATTACCATTACTACTAATACTACTCGTACTACCACTACTATTACTACTACTAATACAGTATACTACCACTAATATTACTGTTCCTACTACCATACTCCTACTGCTATGACCAGTAGTAATATTACTATTTCTAGTACTTCTACACTACTATTACTACTTTTACCAATACTACTATTACTACTCTATTTCTACTATCACTTCTAATACTGCTGCTACTATTACTAATACTATTCCTTCCACTACTACTACTACTGCCATACAGTTCTTCTCATACAGTGACCAGAACTAGTACTACAATTACAAATACTATTAGTGCTGTTAATAACTACTACTATCACTACTTGTATCACTACTACTACTACTGTTACTGCCTTTCCTACTTATAGTATTACTACTATCACTAGTATTAACATGTACATACCATTAGTATTTACAAATGATTGTGTGTGCGTCCATGTGTGTGCGTGCACATGTGGGTGTCTCACACACAGAGCGAGGTTTACAAAGCACACTGTTTGCATTGTTAATGATCACCCAGTGACACATGCTCCCCTGCTGTAACTCACATTTTCCAGTATGTTTTAGGCATTTATTAGCAAACTCCTACTTGTCTGAAAATAATATTATAAGGTGCATTAAAATAATTTTGTACCTAAAAAGGCATAAAAATGAATAATGCCTATAATTTTTTGTGTATATACTGTTCACATTGTATGTTGACTGCCTGTATATTGCAATTTCTGTAGAAAATGTAAAGAATTAAAGAAAGAAAGAAAACAGGACTTGGCTTTATTGGCAAAAAAAAAAAAGAAGAACAGCACGGTGCTTAGCACATCCAGAACATCTTCTCTAGCACATCTTCTTTTTTACAAGAATATAACAGCACTTTATTCATTTAAGTTCAACCTCATACTTTTGATCAGTTTATAGATGAAAAAGTTAATTCCAGTTATATTTCAAGTCATATCACATAAAGCCTCTCCTTCTCGTACTAGAGATAGATAGATAGATAGATAGATAGATTCCAAAGGAATACAGAGCTTGACTTTTCACCTAACTAAAAACAGAAACTATATAACCTTACTAACTCTTATAAAATGCTCACATTGGAGGCTTCTTTTATGAATATTAAAATCATCTTAATGAAAATTTCAGAGTCTCAATAATTATAGGTTTTTCTTTCTTAAATAATAGATTACACAGGAGTGTCAGCTTTACGAGTGCCTTTAAATAAGCCTAAAATACTATAGATAAAGTGGAATGTGTGTCTATAAAAAATTATTATAGTAATAATAATACTAATATTTAAAGCAGTTTAATAATAATTAAAGCAGTTTAAATGGTGACCTGTGATGTGTATCTTGGCTTTCTGTTTGCCTCAACAGACTTCTGTGATAACTGCATGTTTTATGGTCTTATACTTTAGACTGTCTTCAAGGAAACAGGCATGCCCTGCAACACAGTAACCATATTTATTTAGAAACAAGTTCTGTGAATATTTTCTAAATCTTAGGGTTCTTACATGGAATAAAAAAAAAGGGAAAACACCTTGAACATGAGAAAATGGATAAAAGAGACTTGGAAATGCTAGTAATTCTGTGGATTTAATAGATAAAGATCTCCCCCTTACTTTTAGCAATTTAAATTAGGACAGATATTTGCTCTTTTTAAGCACTTACACGAAATTACATTAATACATTGTCTTGACAAAAAATGAGCTGGCCATGAATCTTTGAGATGAAGGTGATGGGAGGGAAAAAAAAACATGGAGATGGGTGTTAAAACATTAGCAGAGCTTTGAACACTCTGAAATCCATTATAACAAAGTGGGGATGTGGGGGGGGGGGGGTTTGAATGGCACAGCCCAGTCACTACTAAGATCAGATTCTGAGTTCTTGGGCAAGCAGGATGGCAAGTCCGAAAGGTGAGCTATGACACTGGATAAAATGGGAAAACCTGTGTAGACATCAGCAGGGACATGAGATCTACATAGATTCAGCATGTCTACTGTAGGTATCCTGAGAAAGACTATTTTAGAAAATCTGGCAAGGTATAATTTAAGCCGGTTGGTTTTAAGGCAAATTTGTGGCCTGACGTAAAAATCCACCCATGCTCCATCCATCCAATTTGACAGAGCTGTACAAAATTTGCATTGAGTGATGGGAGAAAATGGCAAAAAGCAAAACATGCAAAGCTCATGCACAGATTCACGTCCGAGAGAACGTAAAGCTTTATTAATTATTAATTCATTCATTATTTGTAATTAATTCTGACGAGGTCTAAATGCAAAATTTTATTTTAGTCCTGTAGAGAGTTGCTTCTGGGGAAGCATTTTCTAATATGCTTGAATACTGTACAGCAAAAAGAGGAATAATCATTTAATCCCACACAAATGGTGTGATTATATCATTATAGACTAGCCTTTATTGCATTGCATGATTTTAATTAATCGTTAATCAATTATACCATTTAAACCATTTAACCTTGTTACTCTTCTGTTCTCGTTGTAGGGACGTACAAAGCACCCTTCTGTATGCAGCTTGTGTGTGTGATTCACTGGATAATATGATTCACTGAAGACATCTGTTGAGCAGAAAGCTGCAGACATCCAGTCTCCTTATGGCAGCCATATTCTTCACTTTGTTCCTCTTCTTCCCCCTTGTTCCATCCATTTCCTCCCGTCCATTTGCAGAAAGTCCAGTGACCATCGGATTGGACAGAAAAGTTGCGCAAGAAAATGGCAACCATGTTACAATCAACCAATCAAGCAACAACGACATTCAAAGAGAACTGGATATGAATGCAAATAATGTCAGCAAGAACAGACAAAATAAACATGATGTCATGATCAGAACTGGAGAAAATAGCCAAAGCAAAACAGGTGCAGAGCAAAACAGCAGGAAAAGCAGCCAAAACAACGCAAACCTTACACGTCATCTCCCGGACATCATTATCATTGGAGTAAGGAAGGGTGGCACAAGGGCGTTGCTTGAGATGCTGAGCCTTCACGACACCATTGCTACTGCTCAGAGTGAGGTTCACTTTTTCGACTCGGATGCTCATTACCAGCAGGGACTCGAGTGGTACATATCGCAGATGCCTCTGGCTCGACCTGATCAGTTGACGGTAGAAAAGACTCCGGCGTACTTCACATCTGATAACGCTCCGGAGCGAATCCTTCGCATGAACCGGTCCGTCCGGCTCTTGCTGATAGTCCGAGATCCTGTGGATCGTGTTCTGTCGGATTATACCCAGGTTTTTCACAATCAGCTTCAAAAACACAAAATTCCTCAACGCCTAGAGGACCTGCTGCTCCAAGACGGCGAGCTCAACCTCAGCTATAAAGCCTTGAACCGAAGCTTGTATTACCCACACATGCAACGTTGGCTACGAGTTTTCCCGTGGGATAGCATTCATATAGTGGACGGTGATGTGCTGATCAGAGACCCGTTAGTCGAAATGAAAAAAGTTGAACAATTTTTGCACCTCGAGCCACAGCTAACTGAGGAAAACTTTTACTTTAATGAGACAAAAGGCTTTTACTGTTTGATGAATCAAGGGCACGAACACTGCCTACATGAATCGAAGGGACGAACGCATCCAAATGTAGCCCCAGAAATCCTGCAGAAATTATGCAGATACTTTCAGGAACCAAATAGGAAGTTTTCTGAACTTGTACGAAGAACGTTTAATTGGAAGTGAGAATGCGTGGGACTGGAAAGAGACTGCCACCTTAACTCTGTTGACTGGGTAAAGCGAAAGTGAAAAATTTGTATAAACATGGTTGTATGCAAACACAAGAAGTTCAGGAAGAACATTTGGGAAATACTGTGAAAACCACGCCACAGGTTCTCATGGTTGCAATTACAAGCCAGACTGTGAGACCAGACAGAAAACTGGAACATTGTTAAAACTCGAAGGAAATCATAAATACCGAAATGAATGTGTGTGTGTGTGTGGGAAAGAAAGTTTGACTCGAACTAAAAAGGCAGTTAAAATCCTGCAAATCCCAGGGAAGTGCATGATCAGTAATCAAACAGAAACTGTGAAGGATTAAGAGAAATCCTGCACAAAGCTCTGCGGCCTCAGTACATTCCTCAAGTTATTGAAAGAAAATTGGGAAATTCAGTACATACTGTAAAACGCACAAATAGTATTATATGAACACTAGAAAGAAGTTACAGGAGAACAGTAGCCGAGATGAACGCTATATTTATCCATAGCTTAATAATACATGTATAGTACGATGTTATTCATTACAAAACAACTTTTTTTTTTAAAGAGACCTGACTGACTGAAGACCTACAGTATACACACTTACACTCATATACACACACACACACACACCTGGCTAAATTGAAATTAAAAACAGATGGTTATTTAAAAGTGAGAGGAAATAAATTCAACTGAAACTGGTTCATGAAAAACAGAAGGATAATTAAATGCATGCAATGCACACACACACCCTTTCTCTCTCTCTCACACACACACACACACACACACCTCAGTGAATAGGATCAAAATATAAGGTGGGATTTCAGTGTTATATAAAGCATGCTGGAAACTTTGCACATTGTTTTTAAACTTGTTCTTATTGTTATGTTGTTTTTTTTATGTGTAATTTGTGACAAGTTGATAGCCCAACTACAGTATAATAATAATTAAACAATATATGCAATACCAAATTTTACTATTTTGAATATAAAATGCTAAACTACAGTATATTATGCTATTTGTTGTACTGTCTATACTCCATACCGGAAAATAATAGGCAATATTCTACTGATATAATAACCACAGAAGCAGCTGTTTGTTTATCCCGTCGTTTTTTTCTATAATGTGGTTTCACCATTAGAAAATCCTCAGCTCATAATTGTGACATGATGACATGAAGGCACTGGTTACACACTGACACTCGCTAATGACTTTATCAGCTCTCAGGTGGAATTATTCACACCTTAAGTATGAAGGTAAAGTGGTTACTTCAAACCTTCAACATGATAATAATAATAATAATAATAATAAAACAATGATGAAGCCATTGCAGAAATACAAATCCAAACTTGCATTAGAATGAACATAACTTGGCGATAAACAGGCAAAAGAGACAACATTGAATTAGAGGAAACAGGCTAAAAGACAAACTAGTGTTAAAGGAAATAGGCTCGAATACACAAGCTAGAATTAAAATTAGCAGGCTAAAAGTAGCCCTGATGCCCTGTGCATGGAATGTGAATGATTCACCTTGGAATAAGATCATGTTTCAAATTGTTATTGTTTAGCTTTTTTTAATTCACAAAAACAAGTTTTAAAAAGTAAAATAAACTAATTTTATCACAATTTTTTTTTTTTTTTAGTAATGTTCAGTCTTTGTAACAGTTTAGGCTTGAATATTCCTTCTAGAGACCAAAAAAATTATAACCATTAGTTTTTTTTTTTTTTTTTTTTTTTTATTGGAGTTTTTAAAAATAAAATGAATATCATTTAGGAAATATTTTTACTTTTAATTTGGTAACATTTCTCTCGAATAGAATATGAGGTTTAATGTTTGTTAAGAAGAATTAACTAGGAGCCTGGATAAATAGATAGAATAGTATTATAAGAATGCTAAAATATAAATCTATGTTAGAATAAACACTTAAACAGTTTCATAAATTTAGACTAGAATTAAACTAACTCTTAACCCAGAATAGCTAAGCACATCCTTTATACCACACAAGCTGTTTAAATTTATTAGCATTTTAAACCAATTTTAATGTTATGAACTCATCAATGGAAAATGTCTTTGTGACTATAGTCACAAGTTATTTCTCAACATTTTCGCAGTGTTATAAACTGTAGCATGCAATTAAACTAGCTAATCGATCAGTATTCTTGCGAGCTCGATACATCCAAGTTGCTAGTTGTTGATGAAACTAAATAAGGCTTATAATCATTATTAATTCTCCATTTTAAACATTGTACCTGGTAGGCTGAGTAAATGACTGTGCTAAAATTTGGTTATGCTACATTGTATAAGCTAAATTTATATTTATATTTTTATACAGCAGTAGATTTTTTATTTTTCATATTTAAAAACAACTTTATACAGTAATGTACGTTTTTTTTTTTCTGTTAAATGAATAACTTTATTATTTTATTTAGTCGCCATGGTCTATGCAAATGTTTTACACCAAATGTTTGAATTGTGCAGTCATTTATGCTTTTACATACTATAAATGTAAAACAAAAATTATTCATGTGAATATAAATATAATAAATATTGACAAGACCATTCAGTGTGTGGCAGTGTGTTAATAAAATAATTTGTTATTATAAAATTAATAAAGTAAACTAGATATCAGGGTCAATAGACATTGCATCTCAAAAAATTTAAATATCATGGAAAAGGCTATTTTCATGATTAAAAAACTCATATTCTCTAGAAGTGAAATATTTTAAGACTTAGTTATAATGTTGCTGATAAAGGTTTATAGCTTGTAAAAAAAATCTGGTATCTCAAGATCACTCTCTCAATCATCTTCTTTTGAGATGAATTGCGAACTTCTTAATGCATTCTTAATGGCCACAGGTGTTTACTGCATACAGGGTTGAGGGAGGCCTGGATCTTAATTCGTAAGACTTAGGGCATAAGGCTGGATACATCCTGGACAAGGTGCCCAGAGGAAACCCACTAAGCACGGGGAGAACATGCAGACCTTTTTTTTCATGCACACAGACCCAGATGCGGAAATCAAACCTGGAGGCAACATCGAAGGCAACAGTGCTAATCCCTAAGCCACCATGCTGACTTTCTAAGAGAAACTTTTTTTAATGATTATTTACAATACAAAAATGTCCAACTTTAAAAAAAATAGTTCATTTATGCACTCAATCCTTGGGGATGCATTAACGCGGCATGGCATGGAGACGATCGGTCTGTGGCACTGCTGAGGCATTACTGAAGACCAGGAATTAATAGTTCAGATTGTATTGTTGATTCAAGTGTTTCTCATCTATCTATCTATCTATCTATCTATCTATCTATCTATCTATCTATCTATCTATCTATCTATCTACAGTATCTATCTATCTATCTATCTATCTATCTATCTATCTATCTATCTATCTATCTACAGTAGCTTTACCCCATCTTATCTATGAAGATCAAGTTCAGATCAGGTGAGTTGGCTGGCCAATCAGCACACATATATTATGGTCAGCAAACCAGGAGGTGGTAGTTTTGGCTCTTTGGGCAGGTTCTACAGTAAGTCATGCTGGAAAAGGAAATCAGCATCTGCATGAAGTTTGTCAGCAGATGTGCCTGAAGTGCTCTAAAAGCCAGTTGCATTGACTTTGGAACTGATTAAACAAGTCGACCAACACCAACAGATGACACGGCACCCCAAATCATCCCAGACTGTGGAAACTTGGATTCTGTTCCTCTGAGATGTTGATTCCTAAACCACGTACGAAAGTTACTTTCATATGAAAAGAAGAATTTAGACGAATGATCCTATTCTTCTTCTCCTTAGCCCAGGTAAAATGCTCCTGATGTTGCCTCTACAGTAGTTCAGGAGTGGCATGATGCTAGAAAAGCAACAGTTGTGGCCTATTGGCCTGTTTGTGTGTTGCACTGACCCCATTTTCACCGCATTCATTGTGAAGCTCTCCCAAGTTCTAGAAGCAGTTTTGCTTGATGATCGTCTGTTTTCTGTGAACAGCCAGCCCTTTCAATGGTGGCTATTGATTGTTTGGATCCCAAGATGGCGCCGGTGAGCATTTCACTGCATATCGTACTGGGTGTGACTATAGTATGTATGTGACAAATAAAATTTGAATTTGACTTTGAATTTGACAACTGACAGCAGTCTTCCCCACGATTGTGGCTATTTGTGCTGCACTACAGTAGGCCAAGCAATACATGGTATTCGTACTGCATGAATAGTACATTTAAATATTAAATATTCTAATATTTTGAGATCCTGGATTATTTTTTTTCCACCATAATCACCGACATTAAAACAAAATGGCCTTGAAATATTTCACTGCAGTCTAGAATATAGTGTCAGTGTTATTAAATTAAATTACAAAAAAAACACATTTCCACAATTTTCTTGAGATACAGTACACTGTATATGTATTTTCTATTTACTGTATATAGTTACATGATAATGCTATTAGATTATAATTACCTGTACATCATAAGAATGGAAGAAAACAAATTTGATTACATATTCTAAAACCTAGGTGGTTACACTATTGTGTAATATAACAGGATAATATAAATAAATATTTTTACAAATAGGGAACGTAAAATGGTCATAGTTCAGTCTTATTTAAACTTTAAGTACCTTTGCGATAGTGTCAGAGTAAAGTCAGAGTCTTGCTGTCACATAAGGCTAAGGGTAATAAGGGTAATTTTAGAGCCAGTAAATAATATATCAAACTCTCTCTCTCTCTGCCTGTGTCTCTCTGTCTGTGAATGTCATGTGTAATAGAATAACCTGTGTAATTTTTCCCTGATGATACCAAATGTTATCTCTTCTTCCTTATCTATCTCTCTAATCTTCCCCCTTCCCACCTCTCTCTGATTCCTAGTGCCAACTCTCATACACTGTCCCAAGTGTGTAAACCTAAAACGAGTGTATATAAAGGACCTGATAGCTTACGACAATATAATTCAGGGGATTTGGGGAAAAACTTGATGCTTTTCCATGGTTTCAATAAAAAATGTGTTCAAAACACACACACACACAAAAGTGTATGATGACAACGGGAGTTTTCTTAGCCCAGAACAAGAGTGTACGTAAGTGTGAGCGTGTATACAGTATACAGTATGTGTGTGTTAGCGCTGTCTCTTGAAGTGTCTCTCACACACGCACAATGACACGCACACACACAGGCTCGGTTGTGAATAGAGATCAGTTTACTGGACAGATACTGTCAATCAAAACTGATAGTTATCAGACACTTTGCTTTCGGAGAGGTGGAGGGCGGGTGATTTCAAGGACCCCGCTACAGAATAAAAATTGTCCGAAAAGGCTTGCTGCTAAAAAGATTTAGAATTCCATCAGACGTGCCTGATTGAGGAGTGATTCAAACCCATTCAGTTTTATTTGTGTAGCACTTTCAACAATGGACATTTGTTTTACAGAATAAAAACATGCATGAAAAAAGGAGTCTAGAATGTAACGTTCAGTTTGTCCCTGATCAGCAAGCCACGGGTGATGGCGGCAAGGAAAATCCTCCCTGAGATAACGATAGGAAAAACATACGAATAGGGAGAAGTCCATTTTCATTGTCGGAGACTCGGGTACAAAACTGTTAGTGGAAATTTCAGTCCAGTAGTAAAGCAGTAGATGAATCCCAAGCCCAGATTAAATGGGATGACTGGGTCAGGAAGGGCATCCGGCATAAAATCAGTGCCAAGCTGTGTGCGGATCAGATGGTGCGCTGTGGCAAACCCTCGATGGAGCAGCAGAAAGTAAAGCAATGGATGTTAATTCCTGTTATTTACTGTACCTACAAAGCCTCGTTCCCTCAACAGCACCTCCTTGTTTTAATCGATATGATATAGATTGAAAGTAAGTCATGAGAACAGAAATTATTGTGGTTTGACAAAGACTACCTTTATTAGCTGCTTGACTGGCTTACCCTATTAAAGTCAAAAGTGAAAAACGAAAATTAGATGGAATGACTGTTTATAGGGGCATCGTCATAACAGGAACTAACTTGATTTGCGGTCCTTCCACAACATAAAGTAAATGTATATGTCCCGAGGCTTGAGCTACTCCTCATTTCTTTGTATTAAATTAAATATGGAGATTAAATTATAGACACTGGAACAAATGTTTTATTGTGGCAGACTGCTAAAGGCCCATTTTAAAGTGTAGTTGGGTCATGTGACAATCTCAGCAGGAACCTCATTTCCTCTTGTGTCTATACTGTTTTTTAGTAGATTCTGGTTAACTATCTAATTAACATATAAGGAGACGACATGGTACAGGAATGTTCAAGTCAATCCAAGACTTGTCACCTCAGAAGCAGAAGAAGAGATCTGAGCACATCATGTTAGTCATGCTGGTAGGTGACAGGTCTCGTGCGGCGCTAAGGTGTCAGTTTTTGCAAAATGGGATGCAACATTATTATTGCAGGCATGGAACAGCGTGAAGGTGTAAAACTGATTGACATTTACAGAAGGCTTCAAACAAAGTACGCTGATGAAATGCTTAGTAACACATTTGAATGGTGCAAATATTTTAAAGAAGGCCATACAGTACGTCCATGTCAGCATTTCAGCAGTGATGATGACATGAAATGTATTACTTGGATAACTGTGTTCTGTTATTTTGTACATTCAAAAGTCAGTCAGTCAGTCATCTTCTATACCGCTTAATCCTGCATCCAGGGGGGCCTGGAGCCTATCCCAGGAAGCTTCGGGCACAAGGCGGGGTACACCCTGGACAGGGTGCCAATCCATCGCA
>JAQQZT010000008.1:20492016-20503887 GCA_030068275.1 Clarias platycephalus | reverse complement strand
AAAGGGCTTGTTATGTTTTCCTAAAATCCACTGTATTCTCAGTGAACATTCATATGCTCGTTGTTGGGCGGTGAGTGTGTGAGTGAGTGAGTGAGTGAGTGAGGACCTGTGTAGATCGCTCATATTGCACTTTAAGCTCATTTATTTTCCTCGCCCTTACCTCAGACTGCTGGGGGTCAGTTTCTTCAAAGTGTCTATGTTTAGCTTCGTAATGGCGTTTAATGTTTCCAATTTCGACAACCGCAACCGAGTCCGAACAAATAAGACACACAGGCCTCGTAGAGCTTGATGCAGGAAGAATGAATGCATATTTAGCCACCCATTCGACTTTTCAAATTTTTGAACGTGACTTTTTTTTTTTTTTTTGCGCTAATCTGTCTGTGCTTTCTGCTCTCTTCAATGCACGCATGACCGCACATCTGAACGTAACGGTTGGTGTGGTAACTGTAGTAGCAACGCGTGGCGCCGTAGAACCCAAATGGCTCTACTGAACTGACCTTCACGTGCCCGATATACATTTTATTTCATTAGAAAATAGGGTTTGCTATATATATATATATATATATTTTTTTTTTTTTTTTTTTTTTTAAGTTAAAAGGTTTCGCGGTTAGCGACCCCTGCTTTAAACCCTAACTGATGCAGTAAATAATTTTTCATTTTTAAAACAAACATGTCAGTGAAAAAGATCATTATTGGCCTGCATTAAGCAAAGAAAACAACTAAGGAGAGCGTCCATTTACAGTACTGGAATTAGCTTAATAACTGATTAGTTAAAGCTGGAAGGATAGCTCTGAACTGTCAACCTTCATGGATAATTAATGACAGTGATAGGAGATCGGTCAAACACTTGGCGAAGTCGCATCATAAAGAAAATAAAGTAAAAATCACAGTTATGTTTAAAAAAATAAAATAAAAAAAAAGTAAGAGCAATTCCATAAACATACACACACACACACACACACACACACACACAGTGTGAGCTCAATTCACATTATTGGGATTAAGAGTTGTTCACTTATAAGAAAACCATGTGTTAGTGAAAAAAAGTTCCTGTTTGCAAAGGAACATACTGTACTGTAACAATTGGAATTTGGAGCAAATAAAAAAAGTCATGTGGTTTGATGAGTACGGATTGATCCAATTCCAGAGCAATGTGTGCATTAGGGTGAGACATTCAAAGTGCTCACTGTACAAACCTCTGGAAGCAGTGTTATGATCTGAGGTTTCTTTAGTTGGTCAGGTCTATAATAAGCAATGTTATGTGGCAATAAAATTAAGTCAGCTGATGAAGTCAGTCAATGTACCGAATGACCAGAATATCACATGTACTGTATGGAGGTTTTCTTCCCTGGTGGCATATTCCAGAACTCAGACTGTAAGAGTGCTTCTGGGAGCATGAGGAATCATTTTCACACATGGTTTTGAAATCTTTAAGATTTAGCAATGGAGTCAGGGAGAGAGAGACAGAGAGAGAGAGAGAGAGAATTATTTCTTGTTTTGAAATTTTTACAGCCTTGTGCATCCCATGACTATCAAGTGAGGTTAAGTGTGTGTTTGTGTTTCGGTGTGTGTAAGAGAGAGAGAGAGAGAGAGAGAGAGAGAGAGAGAGTTCTTTTAATGTCCTTCTTATAACGTTAGATTGCAACTATTTTGATGAGATCTTGATATATGGCTTTTCTCCATAAGAAATTTTGTTATTTTTTCTACAGTAATAAATAAATAAATAAATAAATAGTAGAATGCACACATTTACAACACATACCTCTGTGTTTTGTTTTTCAGTAAAACGTTGTATTTCCTTGAAGCTGACAATCGTCCCTCAATGGACAACCTTCAAAGATAAAGGTACCAAAAACACTCTGTAAAGATCATCACATTTGATCATCACATTTGCAGACTTACAGATGATATCTGCTTATTAACTTCCTGTCCAAATAAATAATTAGATGTGGCTTCGGCACATTTCACAGAATGTCTCACACTTTTTTTTCTTGTCTTCTTCTTTTATTTTTCCACTTTTACTTTCACTCTTTTCTACTTTGATGTAATTGTTTTCCCACACAATTAAGTTTTACATGTTTACATGTTAATCTCAAAAGTTTTTTTTTTACATTAAGTGTTTGCAAATGAAAACACAAATGAAAATCTCTGAAATACAGAAAAGAAGAGTTGCCTTGTATGATGTATAAGTGTGATACACTAGAAATTCATGCATGAAAACATTATTCATCTATCCTGATGGAAACCTTTTAGCGGGGTATAGTACATTAATTGTTGTTTTGCAGCAAATGTGGGTTTGCACAAGATTAAAGTATTCATCACCTGGGCAAAGTTTAAGCATTTTATATGCAATACTGTTTAAAAGTCTTGAGCCACCCATCATTTCTTAATATTAATTTTTATTCAATTAAAATAAGAAATTGGAACAAATATTTTTACTGTGTCAGGCTGCAGTGTCTAAAGATTTAGACAATTTAAAAATTTTATGTTTATGTAACAATCTCAGCAGCAACAACCTCATTTCCCCTCTCATCTGTTCCAATCACTCAGCATTCAGCATCACCGGTATACTAATCACCGGCCTGATCATCTGTCATCATCTGCACCTGTGAACCAGTAAAAAAAAAGGTTACTTTTTGTATGCTTGAATGATTCACAGATCACTGTGTAGCTTAAAACAAGGAAATAAGAGGCAAAAACTTGCCAAAAATAAGAGCGAAAAATGTCCTTCAGGAAGCCTGGAGAACGATTCCTCAAAACTACTATAAAAATATTAATATTAATATTAATATTATACTATTATAATACTATTAAAATACAAGAAAGTCTGGTCAAATAAAGGATTAAATAAAATGAAAGATTTATATAGAGAGGGAATTTTAATGTCTTTTGGACAAGTTGATAAATATAACCTCCCTATAAAACACTTCAAATTAGGAGTTATAAATAAACACATAAAGTCATCTTCTGAATGAATTTGTCCTCTATTGAAAACGTCACCATGAACAATTTACATAGTAAAGGTCATTTATCAAAGTTTTATACTTACAGGTTCAAAGAAAAACTCCCTTCCATATCTATCTGCGTAAAAACACGATCTTCAAACTGACATTTTAGCAGAGACCTGTCATCTACTGTAGCCCAAACGCAAACTATTGACACTATTACAATATAAATGGTTACTCAGAACATATATAACTCTGGTAAAACTGCATAGGTTTAACCCCAATATTCTTGAAAAAATGTGTTAAGTGTAATAGTGAAATAGGTACACTGTTTAACTGTATATGGAAATGTAACAAAAGTTAAACATGATGGAAAGAAATTTTGTACCTAACTTCTGGTACCTAATATCATAGAAAGTGATGCTCCTGTAGATGTGTATTGTGTGTATCTTTCCTGAAGATCTTTTGATGAATGGAAAGAAGAAAAGGTTTATTCGTTTTTGTTTGTTGCAAGCCAGGTGAGATATTCCCTTAAAAATGGAAGGACATTCAAGGACCTTCTTTAGGTCAAAGGATCAGGGAAATGTCTTATAACCTGGCTTTGGAAAAATGAACTTATCTCGCAAAAATGAAAATTGAGGACTATTCATGATGTTTGTATAAAACCTGAACTACTGTATCTCTATCAGGAGTTCTTTTCTTGCCGAGAGTAGGCAATGTGTAGAGGCGGGGTTGGGACAGGGGACAGGTTTTTTGTTTTGTTTTTGAATATAATGTAAAAATCAATAAAAATTCATTGTGAGGAAAAAAATACAAGAAAGTCTGACCCTTTGGAAGCAAAATATGCAGAAACGAGGCGTGGCTCAAGACTTTTGAACTGAATAGGAAAACTGTGAAATGTATTTTCAAAAGTTTATCACATCACATGAAAAATATAATCATGTGCTGTATGTGATTTTTCTCTGTGGGAACTATTTGTGGGAAAAATTGTTAATAATCAGGATTTTTATGTATTTATGTCATGTATTTAATGAAAACCATTAAAAAAAAATTTCACTGTGTTTAATTCTTAATGAAACAGTAAAGCAGTGGTTAGTGGTTAGTACTGTGGCCTTACGCCTCCATAGCCAAGGGTTCGATTCCTGCCTTAGGTGTGTGGGTGTGTGTGTGGGTGGGTGTGGGTGTGTATGTGTGGAGTTTGCATGTTCTCCTCACGAGGGTTTCCTCCAGGTACTCTGGTTTCCACCCACAGTCCAACAGCTCTTTAGCTTCATTCACACACCTGGGTCAAGCCTGGTATATCGCGCCGTCGTTGCGCCTCAACATTTTGATTCACCTTTAATTCAGAAGCAGAGGTAGTGACAAAAGCGAGATCTGTGAGATCTGTGTGAAATGTGAGAGACCTCCTACACACATCTGACGTGATGTGTGCAAGATACCGTCCCGGGTGGTTTAAACAACAGTAAACTGTTACGAGCTAACACACAGCTTAATTAGAGTTAGCCATAGCGCATCAACAGCAACAAGCTGAAAGATCAGTTGAGATTGGGACTGATTGGCAGTCCCAGGCTTTTATCTTTTGGATCGCATTAAAAATATTCAAATGTTTCTATATGATAATTTAGCATTAGCAATGCTAAATTTCTCATTTCTAAATCTCAATATATAGCCCTGAGCTCATTTTAGCATTCAGATGAAGCAAGGTATAAGTAAATAAGGAAAAATCACGCCTTCTGTGTTATAACTGGTCACAAGACCTCGGGGTCTGTGATTGGTTAGGTCACCAGAGTTCTGAAATCTGAGCATGAAGATGGACCTTAAAGGCAAGTCAGCGATTGGAGAGAATTACAGTGACAGTGAGTTCTGAGCAGAGCACTGTGTTTGGTGAGCGATGTAAATGTGCACTGAGAGCACCTCAACACTATCAGTTCACCCGCCTTTGATGTTCTAAGAGCAATGGTTTGCACAGTATTTAGGACACATGCGGTACATGTCGCTCTTGATGCCGATGCAGTTGTGGTAAACGCCATGCCCCGTGTGATAGCGGAAAGCCATGTGCTCTTAAAAGCATTGACTTCATTTGTGTGTTCTGTGTGAATTACAAAAAGCGAGGGAAAGCACAATATCGAGGGGGCCTGATGATCAACTTAATCGCGCGATTTCTTTGTAAAAGGGACTTTTGTTGCAGTTGAGTGCATCAAGCAAAAAATGGGTTACTGAAAATTAATCCAGGTCACTGTGTGTGTATGTGTGTGTGCTTGTGTATGTGTGTGTGTCTGTGCTCAAACACAGAGTGCAGGTCGAAATGTGTCTCCTTTGAACATGGTGAGTAGAATTGGCTTTTTCTTTATCATTCTCTCTCTCTCTCTCTCTCTCTCTCTCTCTCTCTCTCACACACACACACACACTGTTTCACTTACTCTCTCTTCAGTTACACGTTCTGTTTCACACATACGCCATAAAATAAACGTTCATCAATCAGGATCGTCGGAACAGAGGAGGTGGGATCAGACAACGATCCGATCACCATGACGACTCGGACGAAGGAGACTACCACGAGCCGGAGGAACCAATCATGCGCTTTCCCAGACCGAGCCTGCTTCCGCCAGCTTCTGAGTATGCAGGTAACACATTTTCCACTGTGGACGTGCGTGTCTCAACGATCACACTGGTTATTACATTGGCCCATACACACAGCATCACAGAATGCCAGAAACTTCCTGTGTGGTATTTTGCAAAGTGGTTGTGGTCCATAGGAAATAATTTGTTTTCTTCTTTAAACATCAAACACAAAAAGTGCATTTAGGTTAAAGAGTTATGAGTGCGATAATGAAGTGATCTGATTCTAGGCGTGTTACAACATCGCCATCTAGTGTCTCAATCATTGTGCTACTACATGAATAAAAATATTAACAGGCCTACTGTATATCTTGTTTCTGTGTCTTAAATGGCTCTTTCCACCCTTTATCCCTACAGTGATTAATCATGAGTTCTATACAGGACACACAAATCTGTTTCAAGTGTGTGGACTGGGGTACATCCACACCGGACTGATGAGAGTGAAGCATGTGCAATTACAGCACATCCAAGTGTATCATTCCCCTTTGCCAATCCTTACAGTTTTAGTTATTCATGGTATTTTGACAAAACAAGGGTAACAACAGAAAGAGGAAATATTAAGAATATAACCAGACTATGGGTGACCTTATAAACGTCTATTGTGTACAGTAAGTTACGGTTCTATAAAGTAGAAGATTAATATTAGAGACCTTTATTGTCATTCTAGCAGTACACAAGTATAGAGTAGGACGGAACAGTATTCTCTTGGTGCAATATGTTATAGGAAGGGAATAACCGGATAATGCAAACTGGGAAGCATGGTGCATTCAAGTCAAACCGGGACTTTTATCTGTGCAGAATAACAGAACACAGTTATGAGAGTAAAAACTACTTTTATTTTTCAATATAATCCCTTCCTACACTAATGCACTTATCCCAACGTCTCTCTAGTGCTTGGATACCATCAAGGTAGAAGAGTGTGCAAGAGCCATGATCAGACATGATTGAAATTCTGGCCTCCCAGGAACTCATTTAATGGCTTGGAGCAAGGTAGCGGGGTTGTAGCAATAACTCCCAGTCGAATTTCCTTAATGTGCAAGTGGTGTTGGTAAATGATTCACAGTTCACACAGACATATGCATCTCTTCTGCAAGGTGGCGACAAGTTATCTGTCGATTTTTTTTAAGTGGGGTTTTGTGTCCAACTCGCTGAATGTTCACGGAAACGACTGCATTGGGCTTTAAACCACCTCAGCCGGGATCATCATTCAGAGATGTACGGCCTTCTTTGAAATGTTTCCCCCATTTAAATGCTTTATCGCAGCTAAGAGTCTCATCGCCATACTGTGCTTGAGGTAAATCTCAATCGGTTTTATGCTCGTCCTGGTTTGACCTGAACGCCCCTTATAGAAAAGCAAGTTCGGGACCACAAACAAACCAAGCACAATGAGGACAGGAGAAAACACACCCTAACACAACCACTAGGTACAACCACTAAGAGTGTAGAACATGTAGTATAATCAGTAGACAGCAGTATGATAACAGGAATGGTGTGGACATACATTGAGCATGAGGCTTACGCTATCACTTATCATCACATGCTTTCACACCACAAGTCCACTTTCTCATGCTCTCATATTCAGAACAATTGTCTGTGGAAAATACAAAGTCACTGAGTTCAAGCCACTTTTTCACAAGTCAGCTATAACTGGCTTTTATTTAGAAGGTGACTCTCTACTAGTGATGGGAAGTTTGAATCAATTTAGTGACTCGGTTCTTTGAATCTGGTTCATCAAAATGAACGAATCTTTTTTTGAGTCATTTAGTTCATTTCGTTCTTTTGTTCAGAAATAAAATAAAATGTTGCATTTTCAATGAACAGACCCCCAATATGTCTACACACACAGGTTTTGTCTATAGTTCCAGTAATTAAAATATTACAATGCGGCTAAGGACATATTATAATAAACAGAATGAGTAGCTCTCCTCTTATATCTTCCAGTCTGAGTCGTTCGTTCTTTTGAATGTATTGCGCTGCATAGCGTCTGTGGGAGTCACGTGACAAAAGAACTTCACAGCTCACTGGAACCTCACCAGATCTGCCACTTTTTTTTCTTTCCAAGTGAAGAGAAATAATATTCCTGTAATCTGGTGAACATATATTTACAGCTGCGTGAGGCATCAATCAAACCCAAAAGAATGGACAATAATGGTAAAAGTCATAGCAGTGCTGAATGGAGTATAATTACAAGTGTTTCAAAAATGTCAAAGGCGTTTATTGACAATTACTCTAAGTTTATGCCAAGAGTCAATATTTGCAGTGTTGATTCATCTTTTTCAAGACCTCCGGAATTCACTCTGGCATCCTGCCAAGCAACTTCTGGGCCACATCTTGACTGAAGCCTGCCCATTCTTGCATAATCAATGCTTGGACAGAGTTTGTCAGAATTTGTGAGTTTAGATTTGTCCACCCGCCTCTTGAGGATTGACTACAAGTTCTCAATGGGATTGAGGTCTGGGGAGTTTCCTGGCAATGGACCCAAAATATCAATGTTTTCTTCCTTGAGCCACTTAGTTATCATTTTTGCCTTATGGCACGGTGCTCCATCATGCTGGAAAAGACATTGTTTGTCACTGAACTGTTCCTGGATGGCTGGGAGAAGATGACCTTTGAAGATGTTTTTGCACCATTCTTTATTTATGGCTGTGTTCTTAGGCAAACTTGTAAGTGAGCTCAACCACTTGGCTGAGAAGCTGCCTCACACATTAATGATCTTAGGATACTTCACTGTTGGCATGACAGAGGACCAAAGTCTATATATAAACGAATATGAATGTCCATATTTGCCATACCAATAAAGTCCCCCTTGAATCTGATTCTTTTTTGCTCACTCTCAATCTGGGGAATTCACCCTCAGGACCAGTGGTTTATCCACATTGTTGGACCTGATTTTCTTCTTTTTCACCTGTTCTTGCATGGCTTAAGTTTCCTCACTGCTTTCATACATTCTCTAGTTCAACATCCGTTGCATGACTGCCGCATTTCGCTTAATATTGCATGTGTTTTGGGGTATTCTCTCTTAATCAAGTGTGTTATCCCCAGTATAAATACTGACACATTGAAACTCAATGCATATATTGTAATTTTCTCTGCCATGTGCACAAATAATGTTACCGGCCTCAGGGGTGTCATAGTTTGATCGGGACATCCCAGGGTTCCAGTGATGGGAGGGACCCTTTAAGTCAGGAAGGAAAAGCGAGAGATATGGGTCAAGAAAGGGAGGGGGCCCAATGAGAGTGCTTACAGGGCCCAGAGTTCTTTGCTACGCCCCTGCTGCCCTACATGAATCTGCTCTAGAGCCTGTAGGCGATTTGGATGTTGGGTAGGGTAGGCCCTATTTGTTTTATCGTTTTTTGGGGGGAAGGGGATGAATAATTAAAAATGTCAGTTGTACCAAATGGAATAAATACAAGTACATGCATCTGTTGTTTCACTTTAACACTGCAGTGCTAAAATATGCAGAACCTCAGTCATGCAGGCTGAGGTGTTTGGTTGGTGCTAGACAAAATGGACGGGTTTGCACAATGGGGACTTCATGCGCATGTATGTGCAGAACTAATCTCGCTCCAAGCTTTTCTGATCATTCAAGCCTGTGCCAGCATGTTCTAGGGGCATCAGCTACTATATCGGTGGCTTTACTGAGGCAGCACTTGTGGTTGATATCATATGTCAGAGGTAGAGAGAACCCTGTGATGTTCTTTTTAATATCAGCTGCACAGTCTTGTGGTCTGACATACTGCAGTTCCTGTATCAGATAAGTGATGTAGCCTGTGGTCAGGCCGTCAGTGTAGAATGTGGTGCAGAAAGGAGGGGGAGTTCCTGAGTTGGCACAGGAAGGGGAGATTCTACTGGGTATTTTATTATAAGTAGTTATGAATATGTCATGAAGAAGTGGAGTCCTGGGATGAACACAGAACAGTCTTAAAGGTTAAGACTATAGCAGGAGTAATAAGGAGCAAGGCAATGTGAAGGCATACTGTACACTGGGCAAGTGTGTATCCCTGTGGGACCATTCATGGTTAATCCCTTCTCAGGTCTGTGTGCGTGGAGTTTGCATGTTCTCTCTGTGCTTGGTGGGTTTCCTCCAGGTACTCCAGTTTCTCCCCTAATTGGTATTTCCAAATTGCATTTTGTTGTGTGTGTTTGTGTGCCCTAAGACAGATTGGCACCCTGTCCAGGGAGTACCCCGGCACGTGTCACCTGGGATAAGCTCTAGGCTTCCCGTGACCCTATACAGGATAAGTGGTATAGTGATTGAGTGACTGCTCCATAAAAATAGATAGAGAGTTCATCTTGAAACGTGTGTTTAATATGAAGCATTGTGTAAAGTATTTTTTATAATGTTCACAAACTGTGATGTTATGTGTGTCGTACGTAGACAAATGTCCTCCAAGAGAACGGCCTTTTGCTGGCGGATCCAGAGATTTTAAGGTCAGTACACTGTGTGCATGTGTGTGTGTGTGTGAGAGAGCAAGCGAGCGAGCGAGTGAGAGAGAGAGAGAGAGAGAGAGAGAGAGAGAGTAATACTGTGCATTACTTTGAATACACCTTGAATTCTGTGTGTGTGTGTGTGTGTAGAACATTCTGGATACTCCTCCACGACTACCAAGGAGGCCCCCAGGTAATCACTGCAGCTGGAGATTATAATGGAAACAGCAGATGCAGCAAAACACACACTTTAATAACATGTTCCATGTAACTGACTTCTTCTTACACAGGAAGCGCAGCGCCAATTGTAAACCGTGATTTAAAACCAGGAAGACAGACGAAGGTTACACAAGGTCTCTCTCTGTTTACACACACACACACACACACACACACACACACACACACACACACACACACACACACACACACAAAATAAATAAAAAAAATTAAAAAATAAAAAAAAATTAATAAATAAAATATATATATATATATATATATATATACTACTATTACTACTACTACTAATAATAATATAATAATGACATTTCTATGTTACTTTTGCAGATCGAAAATCAAAGACTTTAGGCTGTAACGAACCGGTAAACAAATTAGCATATTCTTTTAAATAATGTTTATTATGTATATGAATAAACACATGATTGTGTGTTATTCTTCCTTCTTTTTTCCAGACTACAAAGATCCCACCAAGGTAATGACTGTGATGCAGTGTTACAGATTAAAGATAACCTGAGTACTTTTTTTTTTTTTAGTTTTTAAATGATGATTTCATTTATTAAGGAGGAAAAAACTGTCCAATCCTGCCTGATGCTATGTGGGAAAGTAATTGCCTTCTTTCCTTGCTAAAGCATGAATGAACTATACAGGATTAATCACATTTTTTGGAAAGCTTAGTTATATTTCAGGCTCTACTGCCAGACCTGCTGAATCAAGAAAGCACTTAAAAAGCACTTAAATAGAACCTGTTTGACAAAGTGAAGCATGCTAAAAGATGTAAAAAAAAAAAAAAAAAAAGAAGAAGAAGAAGAAGAAAAAAAAAGGAAAAAAAAGAAACATATCATGCAGCAATCTAAACATATTCTAATATTAAGAATATATTAGAAACAAAGTAATTAGCATGTATCTATCTGGAAAGGGTTATACATCAATTTATAAAGTTTTGGGACACCATGGTGAGAGCTATCATCCACAAATGGAAAAAACTTGAAACAGTGGTGAACCTTCCCACTTATTGCAAACGCTTGAATGCAGTGGTTGCAATCATGGGTGGCACAACCAGTTATTAGGTTTAGGGGCAAAAACTGATTCACATCGGACCAGACAGGTTTGGACTGGTGTTCTGCATGAATGCATTTTACATGTACTCAGGTTTGTAATAGTAGTATGTAAAATTTTTATTTGTTTAATGATCTGACGTGTTGAAAATATGCCTAAAAAAAAATCAGGAGGAGGAAAATACTGTTTTATAGCACTGAGGTCAGAGGTCACACTAGGGGGGGGGGGGGGATCTAACTGCCTTGTTTATGGACATCATACAGGGAATGTATTTTTTCTCATCTTTTTTGTCGAGACCCACCTGAACATCTAAAAACATAAACATATTCACAATCATATATAAACACAGTAGACCTTAATTAATGCACACACCTTTAGATCAGACTGTACTCAACTTGTGTATGTATAGCACAGGCATGCTTGTGTGAATAAGTGAGGGAGGATGTGGTGGACTCCTAAATAGGACACTGCATCAGTATGCACATATTTTGGCACAGCCATGTTATTTTAAAATATGTGTGTGTGTGTGTGTGTGTGTGTGTGTGTGTGTGTGTGTGTGTGTGTGTGTGTGTGTGTGTGTGTGTGT